>VMDO01025375.1:0-28329 GCA_007922755.1 Pedetes capensis
CCCTGTGGCATCCGATCCCGTCAGATCTCGGAAGCTAAGCAGGGTCAGGCCTGGTTAGTACCTGGATGGGAGACCGCCTGGGAACACCAGAAGCTGTAGGCTTGGGAGAAGGACCTGGCAACCCCCTCCCAAAAATCAATCTGCCATTGAAAACCCTATGCACAGCAGAGAAGCACTGACAATAGTGTTCCCCCTGTTGTACAGAGGGTCGCTATGAGTCGGATACCGACTCGACGGCACCTAACAACAACAACAACAAGTAGTTGGAAAGTAAGGTCTTGGTGAGAGAAATAATGCTGGAGATTGCATGATAGAATTTTTTCAGACCAATGACATTTTCATTGCAAATATGTTTTTTCAACATTAATGGCAGCTGTTGTTGTTGTTAAGTGCCATTGAGTCATGTCCAACTCATAGTGACCCTCATAGGGTTTTCAATGGCTGATTGTTTTGGGATTGCCTTGAGAATGGCTTTCCACATCCTTCTCCCATCTTTATGGTGCTGGTAATCAAACCCAGGACCTCAGAGAGTGCAGAGCAGCACTCTACCAACTGAGCTAAATTCAATCCCTAATGGAATCTACACACATGGAATTTACCAGATGGAACATACAGGAACCAAAGTCACTATATCTGTGAGAGGAGATGGTGGAAAACTCAATATCAAAAGTCAGAAAAAGACTAGGTACTGATTGTGGATCAGACCATCAACTGCTCATATACATGTTCAAACTAAAGGTGAAGAAGATTAGAACAAGTGTACAAAAGACAAGGTATGACCTTGAGTATATACCACCTGAGTTCAGAGACTGTTTCAAGAACATGTTTGATATGTTAAACACTAATGATTGAAGACCAGATGAGTTGAAGCATGACGTCAAAGACAGTCATGAAGAAAGCAAAAGGTTATTATAAAGAAAGGGAAAAAAAAGAAAAGACTAAATTACATGTCAAAAGAGACTCTGAATCTTGCCCTTGAATGATGAGCATCTAAAGTAAAAAGAAGACATAACAAAGTTAAAAAACTAAACAGAAGATTTCAAAGGGCAGCTTGAGAAGACAAAATCAAATATTATAATGACATGTGCAATGAGTGGGAGGTAGAAAACCAAAAGGGAAGAACATACTCTCTTTTCCTCAAACTTAAGACATTGAAGAAAAAAATTCAAACCTCAGCCATCAATACTGAAGAATTCTACTAGAATATATTAAATGACACAGCAAACATCAAAGATGGAAGGAATCCACAGAGTTGTTATATCAAAAGTAATTGGTGGATGGTCAACCATTTTAAGAGTTTGCATGTGATCAGGAACCAATGGTACTGAAGGAAGACGTGGAAGCTGCCTTGAAGGAACTGGAAATCACAAGCCTCCAGGAATTGTTGGAATACCAACTGAGATGTAACAATAAACATATGTAGCACTAGAGGTGCTCACTTGTTTACACCAAGAGATATGGAAAAGAGCTACTTGGCCAACTAACAGGAAGAGATCCATATTTGTGCCTATTCCTAAGAAAGGGGATCTAATAGAGTGTGAAAATTATTGAATGATGTCATTTATATCACATGCAAGTAAAATTTTGCTAAAGATAATTCAAAAGTAACTATAGCAGTGAACTGTTAGAAAATCAAGCCAGATTCAGAAGAGAGCATGGAATCAGGGACATCATTGTTGATGTCAGATGGGTATCAGTCAAGAGAAGATAATACCACAAAGATGTCTAGCTAATTTTTATTAACTATGCAAAGGCATTTGATGGTGTGGATCACAATAAATTGTGGGGAACATTGTGAAGAATGGGGATACCAGAGCACTCACGGAATCTGTACATGGAGTTGGAGGCAGTTTGAACAAAATAAGAAAATGTTGCCTGGCTTAAAGTCGATAAAAGTGTGCATCAGGACTATGTCCTTTCACAACACCTCTACTATCTCTGTAATGAGCAAATAATCTGAGATGATGGGTTTTATGAAGAAGAATATGGCAGGCATCAGGATTTGAGGAAGACTCACTAATGACCTGTGCCATACAGATGACACATCTTTACTTGCTGAAACTGAAGAAGATTTGAAGCATTTATTGATCAAGATCAAAGAACACAGCCTTTAGTATATGTTGTGGCTCAACACCAAGAAAACAAAAGTCCTTACAAGAAGGTCAGTATTCAACTTCATGATAAATGAAAAATAGTTTGAGGTTGTCAGAGATTTTAGTTTATTTGGTTCACAATCAGCACCCATGGAAAGGAGATGTCAAGAAATCAAAAGTTGCATTACATTGGGTAAAGCTGTTGCAAGATCTCCTTAAAGTGTTGAAAAGTAAATATGTCACATTGAAGATGACTGTGTGCCTGACTCATGTCATGCTATTGTCAGTCACTTTACACATTTGTGAAAGCTGGACATTGAACAGGGAGACAGGAAAAGAATTGATGCTTTTGAATTATGGTGCTGGAGATGAATATTAAATATACCATGGACTGCCAAAAGAATCAACAGATCTGTCCTAGATTAATGCAACCAAAGTGCTTCTTGGAATCAAGGATGGCTAGACTGTGTCTTGCTGTTTTGGACATGCACACAGAAGGGACCAATCCCTCGAGAAGGACATCATGTTTGTGAGAGTGGCAGGTCAACAAAGCAAAGGAAAATCCTCCACTAGATGGGTTGACACAGCGTCTGCAACAATGGGCTTAAACATAAATAAGATCTTGTGCCTGGCATAGGATTGGGCAGTGTTTCATTCTTTGTACATAGGGTCACTATGAGTTGGACCTAACTTGATGACACCTAACAATAACAACAACAAAAGTTAATGGTAATTTAGGCTTATTTCATTTGGTTTAAAATTTATTCCTTTTTAAGCTCATTTATACTAGGTGACAATCTTTCTTCCTAATGTGAATCCATCTGAGTTTCTTTGTTTTTCTGATATTTTATTCAAATTTCTCTTCTTTCTTGGTGATAATTTGGGATGTGCTGAATTTAAGGACAGAGAGATTTTTTGATATGTTGTATTCTGTCAGTTCTTATGGGGGAGAAGTCTACTGATATCTTAGATATTATAATTTTAATGGCCTCACTAAACTACTTTTATCCATTTTTCTAACTACTATTAATTATATTTTGGATCATATTTTCCCACTCTTCATGCCTCTTAACTACACTTCCAAAGTTCACTACTCTGCATTCTGGGTAATTTATTCACATCTATTTTCCATGTTTCAGAAGAAGGACCTGTCAACACTCTCTGGAAGCAATCTGGAAAAAAATCAGCCATTGAAAACTCCATGAGGATCACTATGAGTCAAACTGGACTTGATGGCACCTAACAATAAGAACAACAATTTTCCAGGTCATTGATGATCTTCAGCTATATAATCCGATCATTAGCTCATTCACTATGTTTTACATTATGCTAAAGTTTCTTATTTCTAGAAGTTTATTCCAGTTGTTTGATAAATATTCCTATTTTAGTTTTCATTGTGAGATTCTGCTGATGAATTATACCTTTTACTGAAAATTCTTCACTCTCCAGAGGTCCTGTGTGATCTTTGTGCAAGTTGCTTCAGGGAGTATATTTACATTTGCTTCTGATTAGCACCCCACTATTTTTACCAGTGCAGTATCAGTGTTCCCTTTCTCAGCTTGAGAAATGAGCCAAAAGTGTAGAGTAAATTTGGATGCCACTTGTATGAGGAGCAAGATTCAGTTCTCAAGAGGTAGTTTTTTATCACCTAAAAGCCTGAGAAAAGATAATCTCTTATTATACTCCGGGCCTAGGGAGTGAAGCTTTCCTAGCAACATATGTGCACAGATCAGTCTTCTAAGGAGCTGCCCATTCCATTTCTCTGGGTAGATTGCTGAATATCTCTTACACCTTTCAACTAAGTATGGAAAATTATAATAACAACAATAAAAGTAATTTATTTGTACACTTAATTGGCCAATATTACATAAGGTTAATTTCATTTAATATGGGAAGTAGTTTGGAAACTGTACTATTTTTATATTAGTTATTTTGTTAAGCCTCATAAAATGAAACATTTAAGAAAATCTTAATGTGGTCTTTTCTGCTCCATTAAAATACTTAAATATTCAAATCTTATTATGCTATTGATATTCTATTATTAATTCAGATTATATTATAGAAGTAGTATTAGAAAAACTTCAAAGAAACAATGTGTTTATTTTATAAAGTGGTCTATGCCACTGGCATGTATACGCATACATGTGCGCGTGCACACACACACACACACACACACAAACACACACAAAGGAAAAAAAAACAGAAAATCCAAAGCAAAACAGTAAAAAAAGGTAAAATTGGTAAGCTTGTCTTAATTTTTCCATCATAAATTGGAATAAACATATTTTAAATTTTTTGGCTTTATGCATCGTGCTTCATTTAGCCTATGGTTGCAGTGAGAATTATATTTATATCTAGTGCCTAGAATAATGACAAATGCTAGCTACTCTCATTATATCATAATAGATAATAATTTCCACTCTCTGGAGTTCACACATATCACTTTAAAAATTACACATTTTTATTAAGTTTAACTAGAACATAAGAACATAAAACTTGCACATATTTATGTAGTAACATGATATTCTATACATGTGTACACTGTAAAAATGTTTAAATCACGTTATACATTTCTATCTCCTCAAATGTTTATCTTTTTATGGCAAAATCTTTCAAAATCCTTTCTTTAAGCCCTTTAGAATGTATATTATATGGTTGTTTTCTATGATCACCCTACCATGCAATAGGATACTAGAACTTTTCTCCTTTTTTTGTTTTTATTTTTGTTTTTGGTAGTAGTGGCAAACTCAGGGCCTTGGGCATACTTTTCAAGTGCACTACCACTAAGCTATACTCTCAGGCTCTTTTTTTTATTTTGGATCTGAAGACAGGGTCTCCCACAGGCTGCATCTATCTCAAGCCTGTGATCCTCCTGCCTCTGCCTCCATAGTCTCTGGGATAACATGCATGTACACCAGCAATGACTATCAGAACTTCCTGATTTGAGCTTTACTGTAACTAAATACCCATTGATCAAACTTTCCCCTTCCTTGTCTCCTTTCCACTCTTTAAAGTCTCTGAAAATCAGTTTGTAAAGTATTGTTATTTTTTGTAATTTTGAATGTTTTCTAGTTTTTCACCTGGTGTCTTAATTTGTCTCCTTGCCTAATAGCTGAGCCTTCACTTGGAATTGAGAAAATGCAATGCATTCATAAGTTCAATTTTATACTCATAATACCAATTATCAATCATTTAACATTGACTAGGATGTGTGGCCCAATATGCATTTTACCATCTGTAAATTATAATAATGATGTAATCCTACCAAAAGATTATTGCAAGAAATGAACTCCAGCATGTCAAAATGAGTTGAAATCTATTTAAAAAGGCAAAGATCATTATGTATTTTGCGCACTTATTAGATTGGAGGCACTATGCAAGATGCGCTATATTAAAACTCATGAATAAGCCAAATGTTAATAAAATTATTATTTTATGCTTTGAGAAAGTAACCATTTTAAGAATAATGCTGCAAATAGTTATGAAATGTATGTCTTAATAGTTTAAGAGTTATAGCCCTAAATGGAAAATAATGTGCTGATAAGATTATTAAGGAATATGTTCAAGCCATTTAAATTAAATGAAATTTCCCAATAATATCATCTCAAAAGTATCTTTTAGTACTCACACTACATTTTTATAAAAATATCAATTCCAAGCAGAATAGCTGAATAAAGCTTTTTGTCCACTGTTTTTCCAAATTGCCTTAAGGCTCCACCTCATCACCACCACAGCAACCACCAATTTACAAATCAGGCTTTGCCTTTGGCACTTACACCTGTTTCATCAATGACAACTATATTTACTCTTTTCTACTTTCCAAGTAAAAGTCTGAATATTAGTCTAGAAGGAAGAAGTTTTGAAATATTCATATCAAAACTTAAAGATTTCTAACTGCTTTCTAAATCAATGTAGTTATGCACTTGTAGCATATGTTAGAAGTAACCCTTAGCTTAAGAATGAAATTATTTTCAATTTGATATTCTTAGATGATGATGAAACCATTTCATCAATATTTTCTTTCCTCTAAATTATAAGCTTCTGGTAAATGGGAGTAGAGGGGACAATGTATAATTCATAAAGCCAGTATTTTTCACATAAAACTACATAATGACATTAAAGAAATATAAATTACAACATTTGTGTCATAAGTACAGCATGAGGCTTTCAAGTAAGAAACATTTATTATTTATAAATAATTTTCTAAAATCTGTGATTAAGGTTTCTAGAGACTTTTAACAAAATATTTTGGAGATGTTAGCTCCACTTAAAGAACTTATGTTAAATCTGTGTTTCTCAAGCTTAAGGAATTGAAGAAAAAATTCAAGCCTCAAGTGGTAATAATGAAAGATACTACAAGGAAAGTATTACATGATGCTGGAAACATGAAAAGAAGATGGACGGTATACACAGAGTCATTATACAAAAAAGAATTGGTAGATGACCAACCATTCCAAGAGGTTGCATATGAAGAGGAACCAATGGTGTTGAAGGATGAAGTGGAAGCTGCCTTGAAAGAACTGGTGAAACACAAGGCTCCAGGAATTGATGGAATACCAATAGAGATGTTTCAACAAACAGATGCAGCACTGGAGGTGTTAACATGTTTATGCCAACAGATTTGGAAAACAGCTACTTGGCCAACTGACTGGAAGAGATCCATATTTGTGCCTATTCCCCAAAAAGGGGATCCAACTGAATGTGCAAACTATCAGACAATATCATTAATATCACACACCAGCAAAATTCTACTAAAGATCATTCAGAAACTACTTCAGCAGTATATAGACAGGGAATTACCAGAAAATCAAGCGGGATTCAGAAGAGGGCATGGAACCAAGGACATCATTTCTGATGTCAGGTGGATGTTAGCTGAAAGCAGAGAATATCACAAAGATGTCTATGTTTTATTAACTATGCAAAAGCATTTGATTGTGTGGATTATAACAAATTATGGATAACACTTCAGAAAATGGGAATACCAGAAATCCTGATTGTGCTCATGAAAAATCTGTACATGAACCAAGAGGCAGTTGTTTGAATACAGCAAGGAAACACTGTGTGGTTTAAAGTTGAGAAAGGTGTGCATCAGGGCTGTATACTTTCACCATATTTCTTCAATTTATATGCTGAGAAAATAATCTGAGAAGCTGGACTTTATGAGGAAGAAGGTGGCATCAGGATTGGAGGAAGACTCATTAACAACCTGTGTTATGCAGATGACACTACTCTGCTGAAAGTGAAGAGTACTTAAAACATTACTGATGAAAATCAAAGAAAGTAGCCTTCAGTATGGATCGCAACTAAACATGAACAAAACAAAAATCTTTACAACTGGGTCAGTATGCAACTTCACAATAAATGGAGAAAAGATTGAAGTTGTCCATGATTTTGCTTTACTTTGTTCTACAGCCAACACCCGTGGAAGCAGCAGTCAAGAAATCAATAGATGCATTGCTCTAGGAAAAGCTGTGGCAAAAGATCTCTTTAGAGTATTGAAAAGTAAAGATGTCACATTGAAGATAAAGGTGCACCTGGCTCACGCCATGGTACTTTCAGTCACATCACATGGTTGTGAAAGCTGGACACTGAACAAGACAGGAGAAGAATTGATGCTTTTAAATTATGGTGGCAGAGATGAATATTGAATATAACATGGACTGCCAAAAGAACCAACAGATCTGTCCTAGAAGTGCAACCAGAGTGCTCCCTGGAAGCAAGGATGGGTAGACTGCGTCTGACATATTTTTGACATGTAGTCAGGAGGGACCAATCCCTGAAGAAAGACATCATGTTTGGGAGAGTGGCAGGTGAATGAAAAAAGGAAACCCCTGCACTAGATGGATTGACACAGTGTCTGCAACAATGGGCATAAATGTAAATAAGATCATGTTCCTTGCACAGAATCAAGGACTATTTCGATCTGCTGTACATAGGGTCAATATGAGTTGTACTCGCCCACTCAAGGCTCCTGATGACAACAAACTACACTAAACCTGAGAGATAGATTCTGAAACTCTCATCCTCACTTTTAAAATTACTATAACTATTCTAATCAAGAACTAAATGAGCTTACAATGTTCTCATAAATGCTAAGATTCTATGATAACTAAGAGAGGTCAAAATAATTAAAAATTAGAAGATGATAGAAGTGTTTTATGGACTTAAAGTTACAAAAATAATCTTAGTTGTAGATTTCTTGTGTCTTTTTTATTTTGCTAAAGTTACTGCTGAATTAGGGTATATTCCCTATGGCTCCTTGAGGAGGATTGTTGTTGTTGTTGTTGTTGTTGTTGTTGTTGTTGTGTGCCATCGCGTCGGTATCCGACTCATAGCGACCCTCATAGGGTTTTCAATGGCTGACTGTTTTGGGATTGCCTTGGGAGTGGATTGCCAGGCCCTTCTCCCATTTTTGTGGTGCTGGGAATTGAACTCAGGACCTCAGAGACTGCAGCACAGTGCTCTACCAACTGAGCTAAATCCCAGCCCAGATTTAGCTCAGTTAGTGGAGTGCTGCTCTGTAGTCTCTGAAGTCTCGAGTTTGATTCCCAGCACTGATTCCATGCCTGACTCTTAGGGTCGCTATGAGTCAGGCATGACTCAATGGCACCTAACAACAACAACATGTTGTTTCATTTGCTCTCTTTCTGTCACTATGTTAATTACTCTTGGAAAATATGATATTTCCAAATGTTACAAAAATTTCATAAAACAAATCTGTATTTCTTCAAAAATCTTGCAGATAAAAAATTTTGAAATAGCTAAATTCTTTAAAGACTTTTCACCGTACGTTAAAAATTCTTTTAATTAGTCGTGATGCTGTTAAAGTTCGTAAATTTCTTTTATGTATGCTAAAACATATCCCTTGAAATCTTTTATGCTCTAGTACATTTTAAAGCCATCATTCCCAAATAAAAGCATAACAGTAAACACAGACCCAATTCAGATTGTTGTTGTTGTTGTTAGGTGCCGTCGAGTTGGTATCCGACTCATAGCGACCCTCTGTACAACAGGGTAAACACTATTGTCAGTGCTTCTCTGCTGTCCATAGGGTTTTCAGTGGCAGATTGATTTTTGGGAGGGGGTTGCCAGGTCCTTCTCCCAAGCCTACAGCACCTGGTGTTCCCAGGCGGTCTCCCATCCAGGTACTAACCAGGCCCAACCCTGCTTAGCTTCTGAAATCTGACGGGATCGTATGCCACAGGGCTACCGCTGCAGGCCAATTCAGATTAAATCTCAGTAATTCCAATTTAGGAAAATTGAATTGCTGACTTGATTTTAAGATAAAAATTCCTTACATTATTACTAACCATGTCTGAGAGCAAATTTAACTTATGCTTCCTTAGTTATAATATTTTTGGCCATTATAAAGTAAAGAAAGTGCTTAAAATATATCAGAATTTATACATTTCCAAAAGGACTGGTCAATTTCATTGTACAAAACCGCTTCATAAGAACTTTGGGGACTGTTACTTCCTTTTTATGTCTGTAATGATAATCAGTCTTTACTATTTAAGGATGAATTTAAATTTTGAAAGTACTCAAAAATCATTGAAAGCTAATTCCAATCAATACAGACTGTAATTATACAAAGCAAAATCAGAATAATATTTCAATAATGGATTTAATGACACCACACCCTAAATTAAAGCAGTTTCATTGTGAAAACACCAAATTCCAAATAAAATCAAGGCTAAAAACTCAAAGCAGGTTGAAAACTCACATAATCAACTTTAGTCACACATAAAAATTAGGTGGTGAGTATTTACAATATATAGTTTATAGGACTTTTCTTGGTTTTTAAAAAATTTAATCTCAAGTGTCAATATATTTTTAAAACACTTTCTCTGAAAACTAAGTTTGATGTGTGATGGTCACATTTGGGAAAAGTTTTGTTTGACCAAGTTATCTCAATTATTGATGTAGAATGCTAGGAGTTAAGTTTCTGTTACACTGAGGATCATGTGCAGAGCCATTAATTTACTGCATTGTTCAATTTTGGGTGCAAAGAGTACCTTGATGGTAGTATTCCATCCTACTTCCTTTCTCTTTTTCCAGAGGACATCTGAATAATCATTAACATTTCATTATTTTAGTATATAAACATTGAGAATATAATGCTACTCTTTCTCCAGAAGTATAACTATAGATTCCTTATCATCTTTTCTCTGCTGGGGTCTCTCACACTATTTGCTCTTTCTTTTATTATAGGAAAGATTAGCCCACAAGTGAAATTCTTCCCTAGAAGTTAAACTTGCAATTCTTATCAGGTGTTTTAATCAATTTTCTTCATTTTTTACTTCCATTTTTTAAGATTCCCCAGTAATTTAGGAAGTCAGTTTTAATTCTCATAAAACATTGGTAAGGGAATATTTTCTTCTTGTACATAAGGTTCCCATTATATCCAAACATAGATGAGAAAAGGAAGTAGAAAACTATCAAAAGAGAGTTTAATTTAGCTTAAGATCAAAGTTTCTGATAGGAACATATTTCTGGAATATTCCTTGGCCTGATAAATGTAGTCCAGCTGGTAAATCCATTACATCTCAAAAGCTCAGTGGAGACTCACATTATTACAGTAGCCTCAGAGAATCTTTAAACTTCCATAGTTTATGTAACTTCTTACAAGTAGTAAAATTATGGAAAGAAGATATATGGCTTCCATCATATTCTCAATGGTATTCCAGACCATCATGTCTGATTACTAATCCAATTTCCCAGAGGTGCAAATGGTGCTGGTTATTTTACAAAATTCTTAAATATTGCATTAGAATTACCAATAGAATACTGGATTGACATTGGACAGACAGAAGTGCCACTTATAGGGACATGACAAATCCTCTTATGATATTTACACCTCAGTAGTTAGCACACTGCGGTGGATGCACTCTTGTGAGATGTGTTCATACATAAGCTGGTCGTCATAAGTTTCACTTGGATGTAGAAATTCATAGAGAATATAAAGGATGGTTAACTTTGTATCAATGATATTGTTTCTTGATTCCTAGGACAGATGAAGACACAGACTGAAAAATAAATGCTTCAAATTATTATATAATCTCCTTGTTACTTTCCATATATGTTATGCCGCCTCCCCTATTGCCAAGTTTCCTTCCAAAAGAATACTAAAGCACAGTAATATATAACTGCACCCTAACTGGAAATGTATGTTACATCTAATCTGTTTTGCTTTGTGATATTTCAAAACATAGGTGACAAAAATATGTCAAAGGATCCTGGAAAGTACATATTTGTATAAAAATTAAAGTACTATAGTTCTTTGAGTTTCTTAAATGTGTCTGACCAGTGAAATTCATTTTTAATATGTTGTTGTTAGGTGCTGTTGAATTGGTATCCGACTCAGAGTGACCCTACATACAACACGGGAAATGCTATTGTCAGTGCGCCTCTGCTGTTCATAGGGTTTTCAATGGCAGACTGATGTTTGGGCGTGGGTTGTCGGGTCTGTCTCCCAAGCCTACAGCACCTGGTGTTCCCGGGCAGTCTCCCATCCAAGAACTAACCAGGCCCAACCCTGCTAGCTTCCAAGATCTAATGGGATCGGATGCCACAGGGCTAAGGCCTTACAGTAATAAGATGGCAACAATAAGAGAGTGATTAGAGTCATATTCAGAAAATCATTGCCTATGGAGTTTGGCTATTTTTTAAGTCAATCTAGTCAGAAGCTAATTACTTCTATTAGTCTTTTGAAACAATCTTCTTATTTATGCACTTGATTTTAAAGGCCTAATGAAAATAATGGGATGTCCTGCATTTCATTATGGTGTGTTTGTCTATACACAGATATGCATGCGGCTTAAGACCCAGGAAGACATAATGTGAGCTTGAATTTGAAGGCAGAAAAAAACACCTATATATCCTTTTGCTCTATTCAGGCCTTCCTCTAATTAAATGAGGCTCACTCACATCAAGGAAGACAATCAGCTTTATCTAGTACATTAATTAAAATAGTAATATATATGAAGACTCTCACAGATACAACCAGCATAATGTTTGAGCAAATATCTTGAAGATCTATAATCTGCTTAAATTTACACATAAAATTAATGATCATATGGCCACTAATTTAAGATCTCCCTATTGTGTTCCATCATGATCACAATTCCCTATGTAACAGTGAAAGAACAACATATTCAGATTTAAAAAAAATAAATTTCTGACTTAACTTTATAGAATAATTATGTACACATTCTTCAATAAGTTTATTTTTCAGTATTCTATAAATTTTGTATATATTGTTTTTAAAGCTGTTTATTAATTTTCATTGGTATACAGTGTTCCATTGCTTTTACTGAACAAGTCTGCTATTAACAGATATTTGAAAATTTTCCTGGTGGGATTTTTATGAGTAAATCTGTCATCATTATCCTTGTATGCCACAGACCAGCTGCAGCCTAGGATCCAGGGGTCCCCAAAGGCAGATGAGGAGTCGGCGATGGGTAACAGACACAGCAGCTCGGAGGCAGCGTGATCTTGTTCTGTTTATTTCCAGATAGCCCAGCCTTTTTATACAGAATTGCAGTTCACTAAATCTTATGAAAGGTCAGAAAAAGGACAAGGAAGTTGGTTGCATTGATGGATTACATCAAAGTTTTGTCAACAAACACTAGATTAAATTGTCATATGAGTGTCAGGTGGTGATCAAAGTGGGAGATGAACTTAGAGGTAAATTGTGTTTACTTTAAAGAGATAAACCAAGACTACCTGAGCATTTACATCTCCTATAACTATTAACTATTCTTAACTTCATGCAGGAATTTAGGGTGATTAACTGTCACCTGTGTGACACCCCATTGAGTCCATAGTTATGACAAATGGGTGCTTTATCTTATCAAAATGATTTGCTTACTGCAGAGCTATCGGTATCCTGCTCAAGAAATCCTGAGGCTAGTCAACTCCCAATCTGAATTAGCATTGCCCACAGAGCCAGAAGATTTTAAATGACCAATTAAAATCTAAGAAACAGAAAAGATGGGGTTCCAAGTCCTTTTCCATGAAGAGAACTTTTCGGAGGTACTATTCCCCTCTTGGCAGACTTTCCCTCCGAAGCTATGAGCACTCCTCCCTTTCAGTGGATTTTCCTTCCAATGCCTTTATTAAAGATACTCTTCCTCATGTGGGGACTGTGTCTGCCCATCATGAGTGGGTCTGGACCCAGCACTTGTATATTTTTTCTTTGCACATTAAGTTACAGGGTTTTAAAGTAGACTCAAAATAGACTTTCTGGATCATTTGGTACATGAAGTTTTAACTGGCATACCTATGTTCACAAATTTATATACCTTTTTAATGCTTTTTTTTTTCCCTTTGGAGACAGGGTCTTGACATGTAGCCCAGGCTAAGCTCAAATTTGTGATCCTTTTTACTTGCTTTACTTCCTTGCCTAGTGTGCCAGTTATAACACTGAAGATATGTGACATAAAGACATTTTCATATTCAGTATTTCAAGAATATATGCATATATGGTAGTAAAGCTGGTTTTAGAGTTGGCCTTTTTGATGTAATAATAACTAAGTTCCTGGGAGTGTCCAGGATTATTTCACAACTGACTGCCTGTAGAACCAGCTCAAATGAATACAACACATCTTATAGCAAACACTTTTTTCTGAGTATGTGCTTATGGGTATGCCAAATGACCCATTTGAAGGTCAAGAGATCTACAACATCTCTCTTGGTGGCAGGTCTAAATTGTAGGAAAGATTGAATTCTTGTTACACTGGCATGTCATATCTAATTCTACCTTGTGGATAAATAATGTTTTCTGTTATTTGGAAATAGTAGCCTCTCCATTGGACCAATTGTAGAATGATGTTTTTATTATATTTGCATTGTTGTTGTTGTTACGTGCCGTCGAGTCGGTATCCGACTCATAGCGACCCTCTGTACAACAGGGGAAACACTATTGTCAGTGCTTCTCTGCTCTTCATAGGGTTTTCAATGGCAGTTTGATTTTTGGGAGGGGGTTGCCAGGTCCTTCTCCCAAGCCTACAGCTTCTGGTGTTCCCAGGCGGTCTCCCATCCAGGTACTAACCAGGCCTGACCCTGCTTAGCGTCCGAGATCTGACGGAATTGGATGCCACAGGGCTACCGCTGCAGGCCCTATATTTGCATACATATCCTTAATACCAGATTTCTTAGACTCAAGCAATAACTTGACGCGCCTTATATCATTATTAAATTGCTCTTTTTGTTAAGTCAGTCATGGATGTTTTCTGTTATTGGTAACCAAGAAACTTCATTGATACACAAAGCATGTTCAAAACTATGCTTAGTGTTTAAATTTTTAAAAAATTATACAGTAGAAGACAGATTGCCATTAATTTCCCAGAAAATACTCTCCCTGATTTTAAACACACTTGTCCCATCATTCTTGCCACTTTCATAAGCAGTTCTGGAAGTTCTCTTTCGTAAACGTCTTTAGTTTTATTCTCCGACATGACAAGGTTCTGGGTCACACATCACTTCTGGTACAGCAGTTCCTGTTAAATAAAAATATTTATGGTATGTTCTCATTGCCTTACTCATTGGATCCTGCACCATGTGACTTCTGGTTCTTTGCCAAAGTCAAAATGACCATGAAAGTTAAATGTTTTGAATAAATTCAGGACATTGAGGCAGCACAACAGTGCAACTAAAGACACTTATGAAGAGTAGTACTCCAGAAGTACTTTAAAAAGTGGCAAGGATGAGATTAAGTGGGTTTAAAGCCTAGAGGAGTGTTTCAAGGGTGATTAATGTCAATGTGTCCTTTACTGTGATTTTTTGTTTAGTTTGAACATTGTGTATCTTTTGATCACATCTCATATCTAAGCACTTCAAAATAATTCAACCTATCTGTATTCATACTTATAGTCACTCAATCACTGCTGATTTCTCTCCTAATTCCTCCTATAATTCTTCTGCTTTTTTTCCTGAGTCTGTACCACTTAGAAGATTGCTATTGTCTATGTATTCTTTGATGTGATTATTAAATTCTTCTCCCTATTGCATTAGTAAATGTTCCATGAGATCAAAAATGTTCTTTTAAATAAAAATTTTGCCACCATAACTCTGTTTCTCAGTTTACCCTTATCATAACATTGTCAAAACAATTTCTCTATAATCTTAACATAGGCATTTTAACTTTATTCAATCATTCATGCATTCATTTAAAAATATAAATTATAAAATACCCATGAAAATACCCACATCATATTATATTTTCTTGTTACAATTGGAAGTATAGTATAAGGAAGTTATGGTTGGTTTTAAGATGGCTTATTTGATAAGAGGGCCATGAAATGGAAAATGGAAAGAAGCAGAGGTGGTATTTATTTGGAAGGTAGGAGATCAGGGAGAAAAGATGAAATTCTATAACCAATGGCCTAGCTGTCAGGGAGATTTGCCCAGATCTGGGACTTATTATTGTGATTGGTCAGGAGAGGAGCTGGCTTCTGGGTGTTAGAAATGAACTACTCAGGATGGAGACTCAGCTCTCTGAGAGTCAGTTGGAAAAAGCAATTTTTTTCTTATAGTATTTTTTTTCTTGGTTTCAATAAATGTGAAAGAGAGAAAATCATACTATTTCCTCAGGGTTTTTTTTGAAGAGTAAATAAGTTTATAAAGTAATAAAAGAATAAAGGACATATCGCAATCTCACCAAAAGTGTTATTCTTAGATATGTCTGTGTAAACATTAGTTTCACAGAAATGTGGATGGCAATGCATATTTATAGGTACACATTGAGTATTTGTGAAAGACAACCCACAAATGTCAACATGAAGCTTTTTAACATCAAAGACTTTAATTTCCTAGGATTAGGTCCAGGTACTATTTTAGAAGTGAAGTTAAAATAATATAGTATTTTACCTGTTATATGGCATGGACTTTTCAAATAAGTATATATTTATGTTTGGTTTCATCTTGGTAATATTGAAACAAATCATGAAAGGCAATGTGCATATTAGATTTGTAGATTATTTTTCCACAGAGATTGGATAGGTTATTTTTCCCCCTTTAAATAAGATATAATTAGATTTTGATGTGTCCTGTTGGGTAATTTTGCATGAATGCATTTATTTCCATATTGAAAAAATTTAAACATCTGACAACTCTAGGACTGCATCCTTAGATACTGCCAATTTGATGGGACTATGTTGGTAGCTTCCTTGAAATGGAATTTGCAATCTCCAAATCTCTAGTTTGTCATAGCCCTTCTATTTGATGTAGTTCTTGCCACACTGAACAATATAATTTTCCTTTTATCTTTAAGTACTCTCTCTCTCTCTCTCTCTCTCTTCCTCTCTCTCTCTCTCTCTCCCTCTCTCTTTCTTTCTTTTTTCCCCACTTCTGAGCAACTGAACTCAGGGCACTTCACATTGAGCTGTGCCTCCAGCCCCCTTTTTTATTTTTTATTTTGAGATGGGCTTCCACTAAGTTGTGCAGGCTGCCTTTGACCTTGAACTCTCTGTTCTCCTACCTCAGCCCTCCAAGTGCCTGGGATTATAGGCATGGACCATGCCCCACCTCCCAATACCTTTGCACTCTTATTCATTTGTCCACACACCATGTTTAAGAAAAAATTATCCATTTTCCCCCAATTGACATTTATGGACCCACCACTCTAAGAAAGAACCAGCTAAATCTCTGTCAGTCAGCTTGCTATTGTTGTGATAAATGATCTGAGACAAACAACTAAAGGAGAAGAGATTTCTTTTGGTCCATGGTTTTGAGGGTTTCTATCCATGGTTGTTCAGCCCCACCACTTTGAGCTGGTGGTAGGTGAAGCCAAACATCAAGGCAGGGAATGTGTGGTAGCTGGAATGTAAAAGAGAGGAAGAGGTCAAAGCCCAATATGCTCTTTAAGGTCACATCCCCAATGACCTGACTTTCTTCCAATAGGCCCCACCTCCTAAAGGTTCTGCCAACCTCAAATACTGCCACAGGTTGCAAACTGGGCTTTCAATGCATGACTTTTGAGGGGACACATGTTATCCAAACCATAATAATTTCTTAAATTTCTTTGCTTCCTACTTGAATAAGTGAGGAAACATTCATATATGTCCAAACCTGATATTGATTAATAGGCCATCACTTCTCAGAGCTTAATGTGCTGAAGAACTTATTAAAATGAAAATTCTCACTCACTAGTTCTAGGGTGGTCCTGAGACTCTGCGTTTCTCAGTCAGTTCCTCCAGATGCTGATATTGATACTGATACTGGAATCCAAGAGGTGAATACTGAGTAGCAAGAAATGGACTTCCAGGTCTTATTCAAAGACGAGTATATTATTTATAATAAACCACATGAGACAGCTTCCTATTTCATGAGACACTCTATGAAGACAAATAAAAGGCAATTTTATTTTTTTCTCTAACATATACTTTTACATAGAAGAAAACCCTTTGCTAGTTATTTGCACAAATAGAATTGTCTGGTAGTTCCTAATGGATGCATCTTGACTGTCACATGCATGCATATAATAAAATATGTGTTGGAGTGAATCATGAACAGCCTAGGCTTTGATATGTCAGTCTCTGATTCTCCAACTAGTTCATCTGTTTGCAAGTGAGAACTTCCCTCCTACATACTGACTACAGCAGTCAAGATATGTGAGGATGCCCAGTCTCACAATTCAGCGGATTCTGAAATTTATCTTATTACCTTTAGCTACCAAGTCTAATTTCTAAATCATACTGTGCCTAGGTAAGTACAAACCATGATCATATATTTAGTTTTCACCTTGATTTAAACTATTCACATGACCAATTTTTTCTTTGCTTACCTCTTCACTTATTCTTTCAAACATTGATAAAAACTACTGTGTTCCACACACCAAGACTACAAAGCCAAGGGAGGCATGGTATTGACTTTCTGACATCTCACAGCCTAGTCTTCAATACAGATTGACCACTGCCAGCTTCTTGCCTGAAGACGGTAACTTCACCTAAACTTCACCAGTCCCTGGTACCTCAGTTTTCTCAGATTCCATACCGCATAATACAAAACATCTTGAACATTAAAACTCTTACCCTGACCATTTTCACTTCCTGGATGATGTTTCCATTTTCTATCTCCAGGTTGAAAGACTCAGAGTAAAAATACTGACCCCCATTAGACGCATATTTAAGTATCAAATCTGTGTTTTGGACCTTTCTCGGGTAAAAGCCTCAAAGTCCAGCAAGGCTTAGCCTTTACTCTTTCTGACTCTCTATCTCAATGAATTTCAATCACAGCTAAGCCATGTAGTACAAAGTCATAAAGTCATGTGAAAAACCAACTCTTCCTAAAATTCTCCCATTTCTGAATGCTCTGTCCTTGTATTATATAGTGAGTTATAGCCATTTTCCTCTCTCTCTCTCTCTCTCTCTCTTCTCCCTCCTAATAAATTAAAATATCCTAGTTTCTCCAATAAATTAAAATACCCTAGTTTCTCCATTATGGGAGAAGGATGGGGCAATCCACTCCCAAGGCAATCCCGAAACAGTCAGCCATTGAAAACTCTATAAGGGTCGCTAGGAATCGGGCACAACTCGATGGCACCTAACAACACGTTTCTCCATTATACTCAGAATCCCAAATTAAAATGAGAGTGTGTATTAATAGACATGTGTCTATCAAGATTGAAAAACATGCAGATATATGAATCAAGAAGATGGGAGAGGTGCAGTCTGAGGAGAATTTTATACTAATTCTTAAAAAACTCTTCCTACATGAATTCTTTGAATACTCTTTCATATGCATAATTTTCTCTCTCATGGTCACATATGTTTTACAGTATGTACAAGTTATAGGGGTATATTTTATGCCTGGTTGCATTTTAATACTTTTGGTCAAGTATTACTGTATGAAATAGAATTGTTGGGAAGCACTGAAAGAGAATGGATTTGGTGCTTATTCAGCATGCTGAGAGAGATTCTCCTAAAATACAAAGAAAGTGTTCAGATAGCAAATTAAAGACCTTAAGGTAAGAAGGATTGGTGATGTTTGAGTTATTTATAAAGCTGAACATATTTGTTCTTGCGTTTTGAGAAAGTGAATTTTTATATATAACATTTCCTTGCCCAGACATGACTTTTCCCTTTGAGTCAAAAATAAGGAATTAAGAATGAACTTTATAATTTTATTTCTTCCTTCTCTCCTTACAAATTTTATATTTTTTTCTAATATTGTTCTGGGCTTTTTGGCCAATACTCAAAAGAGTTTGAATTGAATTGGTCATTTTAATGTCAGCTAGTTCCTAGCTAACCCTTTATTACACATATATTTTTTTCTCCCTTGTCTCCTTCCTTGAGCAAACATGACATGAAGCTTTTCCACAAGAGCCTGTTCCCAGAGAAATTAAGGTCAGTGAAAGGCCAGGTCAAATGGTGATAGATTTAGAAGGAAGAATAAATGATGAATTTCTTAGCTATTCCAGGAAAAGCAAGTTGCATTATCCTTTTTTTAAAAAAAATATTTATAGAATGGTGGAAAAATACAGTGTCTATGTATAACAGGATGAAAATTAATCTTTAATCCAGTACTCAGATTTATTTTAGAATATCAAGTATTGATGAATACATTTAAGTTAGTTTTATTCTGTTTTGAGAAAAATAGTGTACAATGACTTTGAATACTAGGATACAAGAATAAGTATGAACAGTTAAATGATTAAGTTTCTAAAAGATAATATTGTAATAGAAATAAAATAAGAAAATTAGATTATATAGAAAAATGACCACATCAATGAGGAATCTAGTTAGCCTTAATAATGATCCTTCCTCCCCCAATGTCATCATCACCATATAGACTCACATAAGAAACCTAAAGTACCCCTTCACTCAGTTAACATCTTGACATTCCACCTGACTTAGCTGATATATCCAATAAACTATTTTTCTTATTTGTCCCTCCCTTTGCTTTGCTATTGATACAACTTGAGTCCAGATCCCACCATTTTACATGACCTACTGGATTTCTAACTTTCTAATCTTTTCTCCATACATTTGTCCTACAACCAATTTTATTTTTTTCCAAAATACCTGTGATATAAGTGTTCTTTCATGCTCAAAAACCTTCAATATTCCCAAATATTTATAAGACTTCACCATACTTATATAAATATCACCTGCCACTTGATTTTAATTGCAGGCACCATACACCTAGAGTCAATCTCTAGATATTCTGCTTGAGAAGATGGTTTGGTCAGGATTGTTTTAAAAATATTACTCCCATCCAACTCTAAAGTAGGTGATCTAAAGCTTACTAGAGTTTTTCTATAAGATAAAGTTTACACACAGTTCATCTCGAAGGCACAAGGGACCTTTGTAATGATATCCCTTACCTAGCTAATAAAGTTCTTACTTTAGCCAAGTTATTTTCTTCATTATACCGTAAACACTATACCTGTGATTCTTAAAATCTTTGCTGTGTTTAGTTGTTATTTGAATGCCCTGTCTTCAACCACTTATCTAACAAATTGCTACCACAAATACAGATTAATCCTTATATAGCTCAGTTGGTCGAGTGCCACTCTGCACTCTTTGAAGCCCTAAGTTCGATCCCCAGCACCACAGAAACTGAAGAAGGACCTGGAAACCCACTCTTGAAACAATCCCCAAACAATCAGCCATTGTAAACCCTATGAATAGCAGAGAAGCCCAGATATAGTGCCAGGTGGGCATGGCACAGTGTCGTCGGGGAGTGTTTCCTTCTGTTGTACATAGGGTTGCTATGAGTCGGACCCAACTGGACAACACCTAACTACAATTAACTAATGCCCCTATGGAAGCATGTATTGACATAAAATTCCACAGTGATTTATTCCTTTTCCTGTAATTCTCTTAAATTTTACATCAGCAACCTTCATATTTTGTATATACCACACTTATAGGAATATGTTCCTGGCATATGCATGCTGGAAGGGTTTCATGAATTCTGTTTGGATCCAAAATGCTATTGCCTTCTATATAGGAAACCGTTCTTATTGAGAATGTTCTTGTCTTTAGCTTCATGTTGGTTCTCTTTCTCTATTTCCTTTTCCATAAGATTTTTCCATAAAATGTGTCATTGTCTGAAAAATTTCACTCTCTCATGTGTTGGTCTGTTTAGAGTAAAACATGACAAATAGAGTAGAAGGTCTGAAACATCATTAGGATGGATTACAATTGAATCCAGATATACAGTCCTTTAGAGTGTAGTGGGATCATAGTTCTGTTTTCATGAACATTCAGAATGGATTATTTCTGAGAGATCCTCAAAGTCACTAGAAAAGCAATACATCTTCCTTTTTATAGATTACATATAAATTTTTACTAAAGGCTTTCCTTTCTTTATTAATACCTACAAATAAAAAGTTGCACACCTAAAAAGAGTATCCAAATTGTTCAAAAATTTCTAAAATGGTTCCAATTTGTTGTTGTTGTTGTTGTTGTTAGGTGCTGTCAAGTTGGTGTCCTACTCATAGTGACCGTAAGTACAACAGGTGAAACAGTATTGTTAGTGCTTCTCTGTTACTCATAGGGTTTTCAATGGTTGATTGTCCTTTGGAAGTGGGTTGCCAGGTACTGCTCCTACGCCTACTGCACCTGGTATCCCCAGGTAGTCTCCCATCTGGACCCTGCTCAGCAATGATAACAATAACAATACAAATATTTTATCTAAGAACTTCATTGTCTTATCAAGTATAAAGTTGAATTATATTTATGTACACAAAACATAAATGTTTAAATCATTTATACTTGTAAA
This sequence comes from Pedetes capensis, assembly GCA_007922755.1. NCBI lineage: Eukaryota > Metazoa > Chordata > Mammalia > Rodentia > Pedetidae > Pedetes > Pedetes capensis. The sequence continues at coordinate 21,822 of VMDO01025375.1, forward strand.
AACTTACTTGAAAGTTTAAAACGTATATAAGGAATGCATCATTCTCAAAAGCATATTTTTAATATTAAGCAAAAAACTCCACTGCTTTATCAACTTCACTACACATGAGGAAAATGCATCTATCATAATATTGTTAGGTGCCATGGAGTCGGTATCCAACTCATAGCGACCCTACATGTAACAGGTGAAACACTATTGTCAGTGCTTCTCTGCTATTCATAAGGTTTTCAATGGCAGATTGATTTTTGGGAGCAGGTTACCTGGTCCTTCTCCTAAGCCTATAGCATCTAGTGTTCTTAGGCAGTCTCCTATCCAAGTACTAACCAGGCCCAACCCAGCTTAGCTTCTGAGATCTGATGGGATCAAATGCCACAGGGCTACAGCTGCAGGGTGCAGACTATCATGTTGTTGTTGTTAGGTGCCGTCGAGTCGGTATCCGACTCATAGAGACCCTCTGTATAACAGGGGAAACACTACTGTCAGTGCTTCTCTGCTGTTCATAGGGTTTACAATGGCGGGTTGATTTTTGGGAGGGGGTTGCCAGGTCCTTCTCCCAGGCCTACAGCTTTTGGTGTTCCCAGGCTGTCTCCCATCCAGGTACTAACCAGGCCCAACCCTGCTTAGCTTCCGAGATCTGACGGCATCGGATGCCACAGGGCTACAGCTGCAGGGTGCAGACTATCATAGCACCCAGAAATCTAAATTTGGGACAAATGTCTAAATAATTGTAATCAGTATCTTCCTTCCTTTTTCTCTCCTCCTCCTCCTCCTCTTTCTTCTTCTTCTTCTTCTTCTTCTTCTTCTTCTTCTTCTTCTTCTTCTTCTTCCTCCTTCTTCTTCCTCTCTCTCTCTCTCTCTCTCTCTCTCTTTCTTCTTTTTTCTCTCTGCCTGGTTTTTGTTTTCTTTTTTAGTACTGGAGATTGAACCCAGAGAATCTTGTATACTTGGCAAGTGCTCTACCACTAAACTGTACCCCTAAGACCTTTTTTATTTATTTATTTATTTTTTGATTTTGAGACAAGATTAGGTTGCCTCTGGCCGCCAACTTTTAATCTTCCTGCTTCAGTCTCTCAGGTTGCTGGGTTGATAGGTGTCTGCCACTGAGCAGGCTGCAATCAGGATCTTGAAGAGAACATGAGCACTCTCATGTTTGTTTATAGTACTATCTTATAGCCAAGATATGGATACAATTCAAATGTCTGTTCACAAATGAATAGATAAGAAAATGTGCATATAGTGGAAAATTATTCACCCTTAAGAAAGGAATTATAAGAAATCTACAATCCAAATTTCAAAAAAGGAAAGTAATATTAAAACATGGTTGAGACAACATGGTTGAACCTGAAGGAGGCTATGCTAAGTGAAATATAAGTCATATATGGATAAATACTACAAGATTCCACTTACACTGGACTTCTAAAATAGACATAGAAGTTTACAATAGAATGAATGGTTGTTACCAGAGTGTTTGTGGAAGAATGTGAATTTTATTCAATGAGCATAAAGTTACAATAATACAAGAAAAGTAAATTCCAAAGATCTGTTCTATAATATATTACATATTATTGTTGTTGCTGTTAGGTGCCATCGAGTCAGTATCCGACTCATAGCGACCCTTACAGGGTTTTCAATGGCTGACTGTTTCGGGATTGCCTTGGGAGTGGATTGCCAGGTCCTTCTCCCACATATTACATATAGTGAGCAATAATTTATGAAAAAAGTTAACTTTAAAAATTGTTTAAAAAATAGATCTTATAAGGCTTGACACGGTGGCGCACACCTGTAATCCCAGTGACTTGGGAGGCAGAGGCAGGAGGGTCACAAGTTGGAGGCCAGAAGCAGTCTATGTAATTTAGCAAGACCCTGCCTCAACAAGTTAAAAAAAAAAAAAAAAGACTGGAGGTGGCAACTCAGTGATCCAGTACTTGGAAAGCATGCAAGTTCAAGGCGATCTTATTTCCTTATGTTCTTACCCTAACAAACAAAAGCTGGGAATGACACACACCAATAATCCTAACATGGAGAAGACTGAAGAAGGAGGATCACTGCAAGTTCAAGGCCAATCTGGGTTATGTAGCAAGTCTGTACCTCAAAGCAAACAGACAAACAAAAATCAATCAAAGAGACACAAGGAAACTTTTGGAGGTGATTGATAGATAACCTTTATTATGGTGAAATAACGTGAATACATATGCCCCAAATCACTAAAATATAGATCTACATCAATCATGTGCAGTTTTGTGTACCAATTTTATCTTAAAGATAAAAAACACTGCTATATATTTTAAATATTTATTCATCTACATATTTCTATTATTTGATTTAGTAGTTACTCACATCTATATTCTCTGTCATGCTCTCCTGCCACAGTGAAATTGTAAGCTATTGCTGGGCATGGATTTTCTTTCATATTTTAGTTATTTTCTCTGATAATGAAAAATGAATACTCAATAAATTATTGTTCAATTCCAACAAATATTGACTTTACTTCTAAAAGCAAAACACAACTCATCTCTCTATATAATGAAGATATCAAAACTGAAAATAGATCCAAACAAAAAATAATATTCAGAGAAAATATGTCAGTAGTAGCTAACTTTTGAATGGCATTCCAGTGAAGGAAGTATTTACTTCTTTCCAGCATGTTTTGCATTAAAACTACAGAAAGCCTTTTAGAATAAAGAGCAGTAGGAACAGGAAACACGAGTGGAAGTCCTAGTTCTGTCACTTATTTGCTGTGACCTTAAAAAGTTCACTGTTCATCTCCTTTTTCCTGAACTAAAAAATGTGAATCATTATGCCTAATTCATCAGATATCCCTTAGGTTAAAATACAAACAGGAAGTGTTTTGACATTGAGGATTTCTTGTCATTACAACTTGGACAAGGGCACACATTATCCTTCTGAAAGCAGATCAATTCCCTGAGCATGTTTTGAAATACCCTTTTCCTAGGGAGAATATTGGGAAATAAGTGGGTTAAAAATCCATCTACAAAATGCAGATTTGCGAGAGAAACCTTGTCCAATTATTCTAACTCTTGAGAAATGAATGCATTTAGAGTATGTAGAACAAAGTAACATAATTATGGATGTCTTCACATTTAAGTGTAACACACTTGATATAGCCAATGCGTTTGACCTTAAGGCTAACGATTGCTAAATGAGAAGACCAGCCATGTGTCTATATTACAGTTTAGTGTCAATACAGGACAGACTCTCCTCCAATTTATGTCAAGTTGTAGTCACAAACATGTCTACTTTCATGTGCCATTCAGACATTTGTAATCATTCTGGTTAATTGCTATTGGAACTGACATCTCATTTCCATTTCCCCTACTGCAGCATTACAAAACATACATGGTTAATGTCAAATTCATCACAGCATGGCAGCCGAAAGGTTTGCTCCTACATGTTCAACTATCATTTCTAGACTTCCCAGTGAGAAATTGGTATTTTTGCCTATAAATTTTTGGCAATATTATTTCTCAAAAGTCAAGCAATTACATAATTCTGATGGTGATAGAAACAGAAAGTAAATTGAGCAACTTGTTTGTTATCTACATTCAGTGTAGGATCCTTTTACCCTTTTCATATATAACTTGGTAGAACTCTTCTGACAAAGATTAATGCTTCATTGAAATATATTTTAGCTTGGTATAATACTCAACATCAATGGTAAATATCAATATCAAACAGGATTTTGAAATAATATTTCCCTTAATGATAGGTGCCATTGTGGTTAAACATTTGCATCCATTAGAGTATTTTATGCTTGAAAGAGGAGAGACATCATGCTACTTGTAAGGTGAGTAAAAGGAAATTGCTCAATAGATAACATTTTTATATCTGTTAATGATATGTTCCTATTCTGAAGAAGACCATTTATGGGGAGAATCTCTGGATATTAAGAACAGGAATTTTCAAGAAAGCTACCAACAGTATTAGAAAGTCACAAACTTTTAGCAGCGGGAGCAGTATTCTCCAGCAGTAGTATATGTAAGGTTAAAATTCCTGGCAATAGTTTCTTCCTGATAATTAATATTTGTTTGTATTTTTTCTCCCTCTGAAATCACACACATACACACACATACACATGTGTGTGAATATGTATTATATCTAGATAGACAGATAGATAGTGGATTTCAAGCATATTGATTTCTTTCTGGACTAATATTTTATGGTTGAAAGTTTTATTTTTATTATTATTATTATTATTATTATTATTATTATTATTATTATTATTATTTTAAACCGAACTATTCCACAGTAAGCCCAAAGTAAGGAATATGAGCAGATTTGTTACCATATTTCCCTAAGGATGATGCACCATATAATGAAGTTTCAATGGCTGGGAAAGAGAATATACATCAGCTAGAAGAAAAGCACTAATAAGAACTTGGTATCACTGGTATATTATGTGTTCTACTACAGATATACTTATTTAAGTTGAAGTGAAAGTTGATTCACTGTAACCAAAGGAGAACTGACAATCCATTAAACTTAAAAATAAATCCATTAAGTAATTGCCTGCTACTAATAGCAGGCATCTGTCTTTAGTACAACTTGCCTTTTAGTTTCAGAAGTCAAAATGATGGATGCATCAATAGAAAAATACAGCAAAGAGAATTCATGGAGATTCAGGCTGAACCTGTGGATCCATAAGAGGAAGATTTCAGCAAGTAGCTTCACCTGAATTCATGTTCATTTTGACAGTTTTCAGCAAAAAGGGGTGAATTTTCTGCAGTGCAGCTCCTTTTGCTAAAACATTTGTAAGCTACTACTTTTATTGCCTTTATTAGAATTTTATCTAATGCCTTAACAATGTAATAACACTCTTTCCCTGACCATTAATGAGCTAGTAGCTTAGGTTGGCTTTTAAAATGTCAAGTATAAAAATATTTCAATTTTTATTTATTCATATCACTCTCCCAGGGGTAAATTTCATATTAGGAAACAGAAAATTTGAATTTTCACCTATAATTAATGAAGACATAAAATTTGAAAAGGACAGAGAGCCAGATTTGAACGAGGCTGGATAGGAAGTGAGAACACATGTCTTCTTAAAGCTGCAGAAGTATATTCAGAGTTAAGGGTCAGTCATTTTTCTGCCAGACACATTCATGGATTGCCTCTTGGTGTTTCTCAGAGTAGCTCAGTCTGGCACTGAAAGTAGTAGAGACTGTTAGCAAATAGCTATAGTGATTTCTTTGCATCCACAAAACTAACCTCCTATAACAGAAAAAGGCATTTTTCTCACACACCTCATGTTGTTGTTAGGTGCCCTCGCATGGAGACAGCTTGGAAACATAGGGAACCTCACAGGGTTTTTAATAGCTGATTATTTGGGGATTATTCCAGCAATGGATTGCCATGTCCTTCTCCAGTTTTTCGTGTGCTGGGGATCCAACCAAGGGCCTCAGAGAGTGCAGAGTGGCACTCTACCAATTGAACTAAACCCCAGCCCCCTATTGAACCTACATTGGTTATAAATAAAGAGAACTGTCTCCTGAGGCACAGCACAGAGATATAGCTCAGTGTTGCCACCTAGCCTGAGGAATTCCCCTATTTTGGACCTCTGGTCATATTAAGCCAGGTCCTTGGCTTCTTCGTAGAAAAGAATTTCAGGACTAGCCAGAGAGAATTAAAAAAAATAAAATAAATAATAATAATAGAATTTATTATGTCCAGAGTTTAGAATGCATGTGAGCACTCAGAAGAGAGAGAGATAGGCTTTCAAGACACAGAGGAGAACTCACTGAGAGCAAAGTGCCAGAAGCCAAAAGGAAGGACACCCCCCAGGGGTTCTTTAATAGTCTCTGAGGACAATGGAAAGAACCTCCTTGGATCATGCATGTGAGGAAGAAAGAAGGCCTATTCCACATATCCCTGGAGGGAGCATTCAGAATCCCCCTCATGCTGAAGATGGGGAGTAGGCTCCCTCTGAATTAGTAACTCTAATAGTACCTATATTTTGTGAAATAAGATGATTCAGACTTACAGGGAAAAAGCCAAAGCATGGTTCTTTTTTATTTATTATATTTTGTAGGGAAAAAGTATGTCTTAATTAGAAATTGTTGTTGTTAGGTGCCATCGAGTCGAGTCCCACTCATAGCGACCCTATGTACAGCAGATCGAAACACTTCCCCATTCTGTGCCAGGCAAATGATCTTATTTGTGTTTAAGCCCATTGTTGCAGACACTGTGTCAATCCAACTGGTGGAGGGTTTTCCTCTTTTGCATTGACCTGCCACTCTCCCAAACATGATGTCCTTCTCCAGGGATTGATCTCTCCTGACTACATGGCCGAAGTATGTAAGACGCAGTTTGGCCATTCTTGCTTCCAAGGAGCACTCTGGTTGCACTTCTTCTAGGACAGATCTGTTGGTTCTTTTGGCAGTCCATGGTATATTCAATAGACGTCTCCAGCACCACAATTCAAAAGCATCAATTCTTTTTCTGTCTCTCTTGTTCAATGTCCAGCTTTCACAACCATATGATGCCACTGAAA
>VMDO01025376.1:0-28320 GCA_007922755.1 Pedetes capensis
AAGAAGGGAAGGAGGGAGGAAGGGAGGGAGAAAGAAGAAAAGAAAGAAAGGGAAAGAGAAAGAAAGAAAGAAAGAAGATAAAAAGAAAAAAGGAAAGAAAGAGGAGGAGGAGGAGGAGGAAGAGGAGGAAGAAAGGAAGAAATATTACCAATCAGAAATCAAAATCACTACGGATTTTGCAGGTATTAAAATAATCAGGAAAAATCTTGGGCCAACAAATTTGATAACTTAAGTGAAACAGATGATTTATTTAAAATCAACTGTAAGACAGGCATGGAGGCACATGCCTGTAATCCCAGCAACTCAGGAGGTGAAGACAGGGGGATCACAAGTTTGAGACCACAGGTAGCCTGCATAACTTAGACCCTGTCTCAAACTAAAACTAAAAAAGGGGGCTGGGCGCCATGGTGCACACCTGTAATCCCGGTGACTCAGGAGGCAGAGACAGGAGGATCACAAGTTCAAGATCAGAGGGAGTCTGCATAATTTAGCAACACCCTGTCTCAAAAAGTGAAAAAAAGGCCTGGGGGTGCAGCTCAGTGTTACATAAGCATTTGCAAAGCATGCAAGTGTGAGTCCCTAGGTTCAACCCCCAGTACTGCGAAAATAAATAAATAAATAAAAATAAATAAAAAGAGGGCTGGGGATGCAACTCAGTGGCAGAGGGCTTGCAAAGTAGGCACCAGGCCCTGGGTTCAGCCCCTACACTACTTCAAAAAAATAAAAATAAAATAAAATAAAATAAAATAATAAATTGTACATGCTAGCCATGAGATATCACTACACACCTACTAAAATGACTAAAATAGCATGACCAAGAATTCTAAGTGCTATCAAGAATTGCAGAGCACCTGGGATCTTCATTTATTGCTAGTGGTAACACTAGTGAAAAGTAGTTTGTCATTTTCTTATAAAGTTTAATGTACATTGACCATATGACCCAGTGATCTCATTCCTAGGTACTTATCCACCTCGAAAAATATGTCTATTTGAAGAGTTATATACGAATGTTCACAGCAGTTTTATACATCATAGCCAAAAACCGCAAAGAAACCAAGCAGCCACCAACTGTGAGTGAATAGGCAAATTGTGATATAACTAAACCACTGCACATTATTCAGCAATAAGAAGGAATGAACTGACACACGCAACACAAGTGTATCAAAAGTGTTGATGTAAAGTGGAAAAAGTCAAATCCAAAAGTCTTATTCTGTATAATTTATAGGGGTATTTGGAAAAGCCAAAACTCTATGGGCAAAAAGGTCAAAGGTTACGCTGGGCAAGATATAGGGAGTGTAGACTAACCTTCAAAGGGGCACAGGAAATTTGGGGGGGTGAAAGAAATAGTCTATATGTTACAGTGGTAGTTACACAACTGAAAACATTTGTCAAAACTCACTGAACCGCCGGGCACAGTGGCGCACGCCTGTAATCCCAGCAATTTAGGAGGCAGAGGCAGGAGGATCACAAGTTCAAGACCAGAGGCAGTCTGCGTAATTTAGTAAGACCCTATCTCAAAAAGTAAAAAAATGGGCTGGGGGTGCAGCTCAGTTGTCCAGCACCTGCAAAGCATGCAAGCACAAGGCCCTGGGTTCAACCTCCAGTACTGCAAAAAACAAACAAATATAAACTCACTGAACCATAAACTTTAAAAGAGCCCATCTTACTATCGATAAGTCATACTTCAATAGACATGACTTTTTTAATTGGAAATTTTTAATGTACACCTTAATGTGATTCATTCTGACATGCTTTTCATTGTGACATTTCCATATATGCATTTTGTTGTACATTATTCATATAGGTTCCCCCTTACCCTCTTGTACGCTTCCCCCCATCCCACCTCCCCCATCAAAGACTTCTCTATCATTTACTTGAATAGACATAATTTTAAAAATAAAAATTGGAAAAAAAATACCAGAGAGCTCACAGGCTGTCTTAGAAAACTCAAGAGTCAGGTTTGGAAGCCCCACAGCCATCAGCAATGTCCAGCATTACACTGGTCAGGGTGACGGTGAGGTGAGAACATCAGAGCTGCTGCACCGCAGGGTCACCACAGCTTCCACAGCCACCTTCAGCCAGTAGACACTGGACCCTGCCTCTGGCCCCTGCTGCCTCCAGAAGCTGATGGTTCCATCTCTAGAAAGGGATTTGCTTGGGGCTCCTGCTTCTTCACATTACTAAAGTCTGAAATGGAGACATGTGATTAGCAGAGCCCACATCATGTGACAGTCCTCAAGGGCAGGTGAGACTGGGGAGGAGGGCATTCCATACCACCAGCCTCTACAGTGCGGACAGACCCTGCATTATGAGGTGGGAAACTCCTCTGACATAGGAAGCAAGTTCCCCACTTTCTCTGCTGCATGAATCCTTGCTGGGTAGTCAAGAAGAGTAAAAGATGTCCATTATACTTCCTGTATAATAACCTGATTAAAAGTTGTAGATGAGGTAGGCACAGTGGCACACACCTGTAACCCCAGCACCTTAGGAGGTGAAGGCAGGAGGATCGTGCGTTCTAGGCCAGAGGCAGCCTGGGTAATTTAATGAGACCCTGTCTCAAGACAAAAAAAGTGAAAAGGGGCTAGGGGTGGAACTCAGGGGTAGAGCACTTCCAAAGTAGGTGCAAGGCCCTGTGTTCAAGCCTCGAATACAGCATGCATGCATGCATGTATGCATGAATGAATGAAAGAAATGTAGATGAATGTCCGTGCGTGAAAGACAAAATGTGAACTCTGCTTGGCCTACAGAGGCTAGCACTAATCTGTCTTTCTGACTTGAGTGCCTTCCTCTCACCCACCACCTGACTGGCTCCACTCACTCAGCAACTGTCACCACGGTTCTGGCAGTTGGGTTCACTTGAAATGTATTCCTTCTCTATCAGAGGCACTTCCACTCACTTGTCAAAGGCCCCCAGGGAAGGCTTGTCCATATCCTTGGGCGGCATTAACTATGTGTTCACTGCACTCTATTCTACTGTAGCATTTGGTAGGTATGAAGATAAATGCTTGTCCTTCTCTAAAATCAAAGCAGCAGCTTCCTAAGAGCCAGATGTATTTTTAAATTAAAATAAATAAGAGTAAAAACTCTCCTCATATAGTCAAAAGAACAAAAAGCCAGGCATGTTGGTATCTGCCTATATCCCAGCTCCTGAGGTGGGAGGATCACTTGAACCCACGAGTTCAAGACCAGCCTGCGTAGCAACACGAAAGGAAGGAAGGAAGGAAGGAAGGAAGGAAGGAAGGAAGACATGGAAAAGAAAAGAGAGAGAGAGAGAAAGGAAGGAAAGGAAAGGAAGAAAGGAGAAGAGAAGAGAAGAGAAGAAGGGAGAGAGGGAAGAGAAAAGAAAATAAACAAAAAAAATCTTAACCAACAGATGGCCTTTGGTCCAATGTCCTTATTCCTCACTGTGTCCTGAAGATTTTCCCTGAGCAAATAAAAAAGTTAAGACCTATCTGAAAACTCTCGTAACGCCAGTATACACGGAAAAAAATGAAACACACTTAGATCCCCAAAAAGCCCAAGGCCAGGTCCAGTCTGAGTCTGAGGTGAGATGGGAACGTAGCATGTCATTGAAATTTATTGTGAAATGCTTCTCACTGATATCTAGCACAATCAACAATTCGATTGATGATCCAAAATCCCTTCCTGCAAAACAAACAAATGACCTATAGGCAACAAATACAGCTGATCTGAGACTCAAATAGCTGTTTTAGTCTTTTTTGTGTCCCTGCTGATGACCCACAAGACATGAAGAGAAGGACGTTCCAGAGAAGAGCATTCTGGGGAGGGTCATGACAAGAATCCCTGGGGAGCCACCACCTCCCCGATTGCACGTCTCCAGGCTGTGTCACAGATGCCTATGCTAAGTGAGAATTCAGTGATCAACTCTGCTTCACCCTGACCTCAAGTCTGCCTTGCAATTCTTTCCCTGTTTGGACATTCTCTCCTCCACAAAGATCCCTTTATGATAATTTATTCTGCTTTCCTTGTTTAAGATGGCCGCATGCCCTTTGTGCTCTTTCATCTTTGCTTTTCTCTCTACATCAGCCTTCTGGGCACATCAGGTTTGTGAATTTCTTATTTGTGGATCTTTCGATTTTAAGCTTCATTTTTAAGGTTTCTGGAAAATCTGTAGTGAAGTCCCCTGCTCCCCCAGCACGTATGGTATCCTGCCCTTTGTCTAAGCAGGCTCCAATAATGCTAATTCCAGCTGAGAGGACACTGATGGCCAAGTGTGGCAAGGAAAAGGAAATCAGAAATGCATTCAGCCTGGATTTAATGTGTTGTGGGCACACAGAGGCCAGAGGTACTAGCCAGAACCCTGGGTAACTGCTACGATGACCCTGCCCCTCCTGCCACCCAAGACAAAAGGCTCTGTGGCTGGGGCTGCCTTGCTAGATCATCTTGCCCGTCCACTAGGGGACAAGAGAAATGATCCAGTTTACCCAGCTCCCAACAATCGCTCCTAAGAACTTTCAGAGCAAAACATTAAAAAACAAAACAAAAAATTCACAAGGGAGAAAGGCTGAAGTGATTAGCAAAGGAAAATCCCAAGAGATATCACTGCTTTTCCAAACAGCCTCTCTAGGCTTGGGAATGCATACCATGCCCACTTCATACCCACAGAGCAAAAAACTTTTTATAACCTTACAAAAAAGTTACATAAACAACACTATCCCCTTTCTTGGTTTCTATCTCTCTTTCTCTTTTTTAAGGATTGTTTTGAAAATAGATAATTTTACTGATCCAGAAGCCAAGAATTGTTGCACTATCTTGAGCTGTTGGATGCCCTTTTTGGCAGGACGGTTTGTTTGCCTAAGATTATGCATGTTTGCTGGGGACATAAAAATGAGCTCAGGGTTGGAGATTGCTGCACCTGAGTGGGGCTTGTTGGAGCTGACACATGGCTGGCTCTCAAAAAGCATCACATGCCTCACTCACTTGCTCCCTATTTCTCAAATTGTGGCTCTTCCTTAATGAGGATGCAAAGCTGGATGTCTTCATAGTCGTTGGCCAAGTGAAGACAAATAGAACAGGCACATTAAACCTACCAGTCCTGACAGTCAAGACGGCAAAAGGAAAGAAGAGAGAAAAGGTAAACTGCGAAGCAAAACTCTACAAGACAGCTACTTGTTTGGAGACTATTGTTTCCAATAAAAGACATATCACCAAAAGAAAAGAAGAAAGCTGCAAGAGAACAGTAGTTTTAAAACACCCACACTCCACCACAGAAACGTCATTTGTTCTACTCCTAACATTCCCTACTCAATCTTAAATGAGACGTCTCCAATTAACCCAGGGGAAATGGCAGACTCTATGCCTTTCTGAATTGTGGTGGTGGTTGTTAGATGCTGTCAAGTCGACGTCCGACTCATAGCGACAATCCGTACAACAGGTGACACACTATTGTTAGTGCTTCTCTGATATTCATAGAGTTTTCAATGGCTGATTATTTTGGGGGGAGTGGGTTGCCAGGTTCTTCTCCCAAGCCTACAGCACCTGGTGTTCCCAGGTGGTCTCCCATCCCAGTACTAACCAGGTCTGACCCTGCTTAGCTTCTGAGATCTGATGGGATCAGAAGCCACAGTGGTACAGCTGCAGGCTGAACTGTGATTACATTATGCAAAACAATACCATCAACAGGTGGGAAGGGAAATTGAACAGTGCATAAAGCTTATGCTTTGATGTACATAAGCTTGAAATAGAAGCTTTTACAAATGTATGTTCTTCAATCTAAAACATAAAACAAGTAACTTTAAGAGAGAGGATCAAAACTAAACTTCCTTCAAATAAAAATGCATCCCACGGATGTTCTTTGTGAGGCAGATATCTGGGGAAAAAAATCCCTGCTAAATCACAAGCCTGTGAAGTCTCAGTTTTCTTCTCTTTAATTATAGCCATTCAGAACAGTAATTTTGATATTAAATGTCCTTCCCTAACAAAAGGACGAAAAGCAAATCTTTCAAAAATTATATGTAGCGTTTCATGCCAGATGGTGTTAAGCCCACGCTTTCAATGTTCAATTCTTCTATTTCCTACAACTGCAAAAATAACCAAATCCTTCCCTTCGATATGGAAGCTTCTCAAGAGTAGAGACTTGTTCACTTCTCTGATCCCAACACCAAGTACAGGGCCTGGCTAGTACTGGTGCTGGACAAATACTGTTGAATTAGCATCAATATGAAAGAATACACAAAGTTACAGCATCTTCTTGAAACATCCCCTTCCTACAAATACACAGAGTAATTTTCTGAGCAGAGAGGAATGTTTTTAAATTGGCACATCAGCATTAAAGAATGAGCTGAGGGTCTGTACTTGCTAATTTATGAAAACACATCAATTTTATTAGTTTTGAGCTGAAAATCAGGTTGGGAACACAAGAGGAGGCAGAAACGTGGACCTGGTGATTCTTGAGCCACTCAGCCAGTCAGCGACTCCTATACTTTAACACGAGTGCATTCTTCAGCGTTTTTCTTGGAAAGGCTTGAGAGAGAGGGCAGGGAGTGTGTCTTATCAGCTTCCAGGTGTAGGCAGTGGGCCCAGCCACTTCAAACAGGGAAACAGGGACAGCTGAGGGACACCACAGTAATGGAACCCAGGACAGCCTGCTGGGGCTGGAGGCTTTTCAGACACAGCACCAGAGTGTTCCCTGTACCTGGGCTTCCCACTGTTTCCTTTGCATCTTAAAGGAGGCTTAGTACACATACAAGAAAGTTTGGTCTGTCTTGAGGGAGAAAATGTCTGAAAACAAATAGCCTGCACTCTCTCTTCTCACTCTGTCAAACCTACATTACTCTTTCTGATCACACTGATTGAAACAAACAAGATCATCCTCTAGTCTAAAGCAAATGTGCCTCCACTTGGATTTTACACTTAAATTAACATCATGCCTAATGGGCTGTTTTATGTTGCTCAGGAATCACCCACCTCTCCTTTTCTTCTCTAGTATTCAAGATGGATGTTTTCTTCCAGTGGCCCTTCCATGTGCAGTGTTGGGAGAAGGAAGAACCAAAACAAACAGAGGGCAGAGAAGAGTGGGAAACACAACATTTGTTTTGGTCTATATTTTTCCTGATATTTCGGCTAATGTGCCCATTCTCCCCACATCTGTTCTCCTTCCTGAGGGTGTTGTTTTTCTGACACCTTTTAAGTGGTTGCGCCCTCCACACAGAGAAAGCCAGTCCTGGATCCCTTCTCCCCAAGAGCTTCAAAACCTACATGGACCTTCTGAAAACCAACAACGCAATATTCCTTGATATGCCAACAGGGTTCAATTTAGCAGTGATTCACAATACAGCGCTGCATTTTGAGCTGATGGCTTCCATGTGTGAGCTCCTGCTGAATTCCACTCTCTGGAATTCTCAGAACTACTTCGCTATTTGCTGCAGTGTTGAGATGTGTAACCTTGTTTCCATCTTAGTTAAAAGCTCATCAGGGGCTGGAAGTCACGCTCCTTTCCTCTCTAAAATCCCAGGGAAAAGTTTCCTGGACTAGTTTTGTAATCTCAGTGGCTGAGAAACATTATAATTTTGGACTACCAAATAGCTAGGGGTGACAGGTGATCTTTGCTCTGTAACAGGAGAGCAAAACAGCAAGAAACAATATCAATGCTTAATTAAAAAAAAATACTCCAACACAATTTGCAGATTTTGAGAGCTATTATTTAAACGTGTCTGTTTGTTCACGTATATTCTGAGATCATATTCATTGCCATACGTTGTGTCTAAGGCCCTGGGAGGCCTTCTAGGATGCATCTGTCAGGAGTGAAGTCTTCCCCGACATTGATTGCATATATGAAAATTAGAGCTCTTCCTTCTAACTTCCTTTGTATGACAATGTTGTAGTGTAATACATTTTATTTATGAAATGTCATCTCTGAAAAAACAAAAAACAAAACAAAAACAGCCATATCTGCGAGGGGAGTACAAGTTTGCACATTTCCAGACACCAGAGAAGTAGCTTTGTCCTTAGGCTACTGAAATGGCTGAGGCACTCTGCAATTGCCCTGTTGGGTTGACTATATATGAAATAGAAGATAAATAACTGATCGAGGCCCATCCAGTCTGTCAGCTTGGTAAACAAGGACTGAAGCCTAAGGTCAGCGATGGTCACACAGCACCCAGCTCATGTAAGTACTCAGCCAGCAATGCCTTCTGGTAACACAGAGCAAGACGGTGCCACTGAACTCCACCACACAGACAGCACACTGTCCAAAACACATGGGTCATCCAAGAAATATGAAGCCAAATGGAGAAGGCCAGAATTCCCCTTGAAAGGCCAGCAGACACCATGGCACCAGTCTGGCACCAGTTCCAGGCCAACATCAGCTTTGATAAATCAGTAGGAGCAACATTTAACCTCTCGAGGTACTGGATAAAACTTGGACCTACCACAGGTGCCCCATCTGACTACTTCTTCACTTCCTTTAGTGTTACTTTCCAGCACCCTTGAAAATTGAATACCAGGGCAGATCCAAAGTCACTCCAATCCCAGGATGCAATTGCTCTACCAAAACTGGAGCTGCAACTTAGTATAAGTCCACAGATCGGACAGCCACATGCAAAAATCATACCAGCAATAACCTCTCAGAGTTATTGGCTGGGAAGGGTATAAGGGACCTTCTGCATGGTAGTTGGCTGGGATTTGGCTCAGTGGGTAGAGTGCTGTGCTGCAGTATCTGAGGTCCCGAGTTCAATTCCCAGCACCGCAAAATTGGGAGAAGGGCCTGGCAATCCACTCCCAAAGCAATCCCGAAAAATAGCCATTGAAAACCCTATAAGGGTCACTATGAGTCGGATACCAACTCGACGGCACCTAACAACAACAACAACAACAAGCATGGTAGTTACAGAAGTGAGTTACACATGTGCTATTGCTAATTAGCACAGCATCAATTTTTACATTAATGCTTTCTTGGAAAGGGAGCTCAAAAGTATATGTTGTGTTTCTTGGTGTTTTTTGTCAGTGGATAAATCTTAGATGACATTATTCTCCCTAAATATTTCCCCACCTACCTCTTCCATCTCTCCCTGAAATAGCTGAGGAGGAAAAGCAGATATCATACCAAACCAAAGCAATAGTGGTATTATCAAGTCATAAAACAAGGGCTGATGAGCATATCCATAACACATGATTTCTTTTTCTTGCAGTAACTGAACCATAGCCAAGCATTAACTGTAACAGAGTAAGGACTCCTACCCAAGTTTCCACCCAAAGGCTTTATGGCCAGATAGGGCATAGGAATAAGATTTAAAATTAAGCCAGGCAGAACTACTTTACAAGGCATTCCCAATAAAGCCTTCAACCCATGACATTTAATTGTAAGTTATGAACTAGGAAATTAAAGAACATAGCTCATTGTTTCCAAGGGGAAGTGGAATAATTATGACATTGTTGTTAGGTGCCATCAAGTTGGCTTCAACTCGTGGTGACCCTGTGTATAGAAGAAGGAAATTTCCCAGCACTGTATCTGACAGTACTTCTCTGCTATTCATAGAGGGTATTTTTTTAAAATTTTTTCATTAGTAATTTTTAATGTACAACTTAATGGGTCTCATTATGACATTTCCCTACATGCATTTCATTGTACATTGCTCATGTTAATTTCTCTCTTAGCCTCTCATGACCCTCCTCTCCCACCCTCTTCATAGGGTTTTTGATGGCTGATTGTTTCTGGAGTGGGCTGCTGGGTCCTTCTCCTTAGTCTGTCTTAGTCTGGAAGTTCAGTTGAAACCTGTCCACCATGGTGGCCCTGCTGGTAATGAGATCCTGGTGGCATAGCTTTCAGCATCATAGCAACACGCAAGCCCCCATGGCACAACAAACTGACAGGAACATGGGGGGATTAAGACATTAGTACCCAGTTATATTCAGGTACTATTTAGGAATCACATTTCTTAACCAAAAAGCAAGAGTTTTACTTTTATAAAATATTCCAACAGAGTGAAGATCAGTAATGGTATGGTCTAATGGAAAGTTCACAAATTTGATGCTTTATGTTAAATTCATAATTTTGAAAAACCAATGTGTGATATTTTACTAAATAAACCCAAATATGATAGCAATGTTAATGTGATAGACAAGCCAAAGATAATAATGAACTGCAAATTCTATGAGAGTTCATCTAGCCTACCCACCTCAATTTCATGGCTGGAAGGAGCAGAAGTCACACCCAGGGATTAGGACAAACCATAAGCAATGCAGGGTTTTGTCAAACACACCCAGCAACCTGATGTTGCAGGTAACCCTAGTGCATCTGAGATGGCCTCCCCACTGCACTGGCTTGGCCATCTTTCCCAAACCACATCTGGTTTGTGGAAAACTCGGTGATTTTCCAGAGAAGAGCAACCAAAGCTTCTGGAAGAATAGGAGGGACCGCGCACACACACACACACACACACACACACACACACACACACAGATGAAAAGCAAATGGAACAGAGAAAACAATCTTTAGCAAAAGTGTTTGCTAGGTAATGTTTTATCTAATATCCCCACAAGGTACATGCTTCTGTATATATGTAAAGGATTTAAAAAAAAAAAAAAGGATCTTGACCATTTGTAAGTGTTTAGTTCAGTGGCATTAAGTACTTTCACATTGTGGTGCTACCACCACTACCCTTCATCCACAGAAATCTTTTCATCTTGGAAAATTAAAACTCTATATCCATTAAACAACTCATCCTTCTCCTTTTCCCCCAACCCCTGGCACCACCATTCTACTTTATATTGCTATGAATTTGATGGCTCTGGATACCACATATAAGTGGAATCATACAGTATTTATCCTTTAGCAACTGGCTTGTTCCACTTAGCATAATGTCCTCAAGCTAAAGGATTATTTTTAAAACTGCATTTAATAAGTATTAGCTGAAGATGCCAACCAGCTGTTTTCGATCTTCCATAAGAACAAAGAAAATAGAGAAAATGAGTTTAAATTGCAGGAGTAGAAAGAATTATCCTGCTGGAATATAAGCTCTTTTAGAGAAAAGATTATGCCTTTTCTTTAGTACTTACAAAAATGTCATAAGCAATGATATGTTAGCATATATTTAATTAATTTCCTTTTAAGATGTTTTTAAATTATTAATTCAGCAAGCCCTAATTGAGCCTGATTGTAATGGTGTGGATTCTGCTAAAGAAGAAGAACATGGCATCCTTTTCCTTGAAAAACATATTATTTACTCCAGGAAACAAATAACTTTCCTCAAGTTCTTATGGTATTTGCCATTTTATCATCTGCATTGCAAAAAACATTCAACTTGAGTGCCAACTCTCATAAACTGTTAGAATTCATCACAGGGCTTTAGGGAGCCTCTGAGCCCCAGACTGAGCACAGCAAAGATACCATGATTGCTATTTTTTGTCATAGGTCAAAAAGACAGAAGCAAAGGTAAGAGTCATATGCTTGCCATTCCTGTCAAAGCTCACATGCTCTGCTATGCGTTACCAGTTGCTCAACCCTGATGAGTACTTGTTTCATGTTGGCCCCCATCTGCAGTGAGTTTCACCATGATCCTCACTACCATACTCTCTATGTACTTTGCTGGCCACACTAGGCACTGCATAAATATAAAACAATACGACAAGAAACGGATATCGAGGCAGTTACCTCGTCTGTTACTCGTCCTTTTACCTGTTCCATGGGTCCCCCCTTTATCCTTTTAGTTTTTGCTCAATCAATATTTATTCTCCTCCTCCATCTTCCTCCTTTCCTTCTTCAGGGACTCCTTCCCTTACGGTCCACGCACATACTTCAACTCTCTCATAACTTAAAAACTATCCATTAAAAACAAACAAGTTGAAAGGCCCCCAATTTCTGCGCTACTTTTCCTCTTGTCCTTCAAAGTGGAATGATTATCCAGAGTGCCCTGGAGTCGCTGTCTCCAAGCCACCCTCCTTCGTTTTCTGCTATGCGGGCATTCCTTTATGCAGCCACCTGAACCTGTTTTGACCACTAATTATCCCCAAGTGGCCAAATTCAATGCACTCTTTCCAGCCCTTATCCTCTCTGGCATATTACCTTCCCTAACCCCGACTTAGAATTATTTCACCCTTTGACTTTGGTCCCCAGTATTCCCCCTGGGGAATTTCTCCCTCCTCTCTGCTCCTTCCAACCCCAGTCTATATGGCTGTGTCCCCAATGGTCAGTACCTCTTCTTTTCTTACCATGCAAACTCTTCTTGAGCATTCTCTCCAACAACCATGACTCATGTCTGAATTTCCAGCTGTCTACTGCATAACCCAACTGCATAATGCCCCTGCCCTGAATCTCAACCAATCCAAAATTAAGCTCCTTCCCAGGGGCCTTCCTCCTCACATCAGGCTCTCCACACATACATGCCTTAGTTCCTATCTTCATAATTAGCACCTTCGTCAACATAGCTGCCCAAACAAGAAACCTGGGCACCATCCCAGATTCCTCCCTGTTCTCTATTCTGCAATTCCAGCCACTCTTATCACTGTTCACTCTTTCTCCTTACTATCTTTCCTTTTTCTCTTTTCTCCATTCCCACTGTCAGTGTTCTAGCTTGGGCTTTCCTCGTTTCTCACCAAGGCACTGCAACTGACCCAGAACTCACGTGGCTGCCTACCTCGTCAGTCCCTTATGCCACCTGTGGGACAATCCCCCTCGCCCCACACATCTGATCACATCACTTCCTGCCTTGTCATTCTTTAATAATTCCTCATAGCCTACAGAATAAAATCTAAATACTGTACAGGGCTTGCAAGGCCCTTTTTGACTCAATCTGTGAGTATAGCTTCACCTACCTCTATCCCTTTCTACTTTACTCTCCAACAATAAAGTCCTTTCCATTCCCAGGTCACAAGATTTTCTCATAAACGGATGTTTATGAGATGTTCTGTACATTGCGCCCTTCCTTTTGTCAGACTCCAGTCCCTTCCTGTCCTCCCAGTACCCAACCATCACCTTTCAAATCTCAACTCCAATCTGAAGTCCTCTGTACCCACTAGACTCTAAGCCACAGGTGATAGAAATACATCTTGACTAGCTTAAACTGATGGGATGCTTATAGGATTCACAGCCAGAAAGAATACTCTGGCAGGTCACAGATGTGTTTCCACATTTCCTTAACCCATTACCCAGCCAGACCTCTCAATCCAAAAGGTTGCTTTTTTTTATGCCTCTACTTTACTCTAAATTTTGATTCAGCTGTGCTGTATAGTGCCTAGTGCAATGGCATGCTCCTACAGTCCCAGTTATTCAAGAGGCTGAGGCAGGAGGATCCCTTGAGTCCAGGAGTTTGAGAACAGTCTCAGACACACAGGTGAGACCCGATCTCATTTAAAAAAAAAATCCTTTTAAATTTTTAAAAATCTCTTTAAAGAGTGTTTTCTAAGACATCAGCTGTAATAACCTAGACACAGAGGTGAGATCTAAAAAAGGTTTTCCCTAGTTTTCTGGCCTGTTGCTAGTTATGTACTCTTTCATTGTACTAGAAGCAAGGGAAGTACATGAAAGAATTTACACTGATTGAAAATGACCAATACAATTAATGGAATGGTTTAAATAAATATTTCTGTGATCTTGGAATTTTTAAAAATAGTAATGAAAGTCAGTTGTTCCTGAAGATGACTCTGAAATTGTTTCTGATCTAGTTTAACGGCCTCAAAGATGCTTCCTAGCAATAAAGATATTTTTAAATTTTTAAGGAAAGATACAAATAACCTCTGTAAAAACAATCAGTTGTTCTACCCAGGGTAGTAAGACGCCAAGTCCACTTTGTAAAACATCTGTGTAGGGAAAATACAAAGCATCCTCTCTTGGCCTCTGGGATTTAGCTCAGTTGGTAGAGTGATTTTCTGCATTTTCTGAGGACCTGGGTTTGAACCCCAGTACTGCAAAAATGGCAGAAGGATGTAGCAGTCCACTCCCTAAATGATCACCAAAGCTAAAATGATCAGCCATTTAAAACTCTACAATGGTCACTATGAGTCGGACATAACTCAACAGCACCTAACATCAATGTAAGAATGGATCTTCCCAAGAATCTCCGGTTTCACTTACACCCAGGATCAGCAAACTGGAGCTTGTGGGCCAAACTCAGCCCCACACCTGGATTTGTAAATAAAGTTTTATTGGAACACAACCACACCCATCTGTTTCTGTGTTGTTAAGGTTGTTTTTGTGCTACAATTGCAGAGTTGCATCATTGAAACAAAGACTTTCTGCTCAGAAAGCTAAAAATATTTACTACCCAGCTTTTTACAAAAAGGCTTGGTGATCCTATCTATACAAATAGAAGACTTTTCATGCCAGTGACCATGAATAGGGAATTTTGATCAATGATTCTATATTTCTACAATAATAGATGATTACAACTATTTTTTAAAAGCAAGCTAAAAATTTCTATGGAGTTTCTTACTGAGCCATGGAACTCTTTCCTTGCCTTTTTCATTTTCATAACTTTAGGTGGGATATGAGGGATAGAACAGACAGGGACAGGTGACCAATATGCCTAGTAGGTGAGAAACAATGATCCAGAATCTAAACTGATGAGACTACAGGGTCTGAAGGAAATGAGCAAGCCCACTGTCCTTCATCCTTTGTGCCTGTCCCAGAAAGACCTGGAGGCACAGGTAAGAACTCCAACAGCAACTCACTATTGGGCAATTTGCAGATTGCTTTTTATCCTTTAAAACTGCCAGGTCCTATATATATTTCATTGAGATTACCAGTCACCATCAGGCAATGCAAATCAGAACACACACTGAGATACCATTTCATACCCACTACGATACTTACAATCAAGAAGACATAATAATAAATGTTGGAGAGGGCTGGGGGTGTTGCTCAGTGGTAGAGCACTTGAGTATCAAGTGTGACCTCCTGGGTTTCATTATCAGCACTGCAAATAATAGGAAGAAGAAGGAAGAGAAGGAGGAGCAGAAAGAGGAGGAGGAAGAGGAGGTGGAGGAGGAGGAGGAGGAGGAAATAGTTGTAGTATTAGTGAGGATGTGGAGAAATTGGAATTCTCACATACTGAGGGTAGAATTGCAAAATGATGCAGTCTTTTTGGAAAGCAGTCTGGCAGTTGCTCAAAAGGTTAAACTTGGAGTTACCATATGATCCAAAAATTCCACTCTTATATATACATACCCAAGAGAAATGAAAACAAACATCTACACTCGTACTTGAACAGCAGCAGCATTCATAAAAGCCAAAAAAAGGAAACAACCCAAAATCCCATTCTCTGAATAAATAGCAGATAAAATCTAGTCTATCCATACAATAGGATATTTATTATTTATCAATAGAAAAGGAATGAAGTATTGATACATGCTGTGCCATCAGTGAAACTTGAAACATTATGCTAAGTGAAAGAAGTGACTTTCCTTGACCCCACTTCAGTTAGTCTCCTTGGAAACTCTTTCCTCAACTAGGCTTCATCCTTGGGCCTGTCCCCAGAACTGCAGAGCCCAGTTTGAACCAGAACTGTGTTAAGTCAGTTCAGCAGACTCCACCACCCTCAAAATCTGACCCAATCAATATCTCACTCTGATCAAATTCCTCATCCTCCAGGTGATATCACTTCCTCCTAATCTATCTTCAACAAAAATCCTGTTATGAAGTGAGGTGTGGTGGTTCACGCCTCTAATCCCAGCAATTCAGGAGGCTGAGGCAAGAGGATCACAAGTTCCAGGCCAGAGGCAGCCTGCATAATTTAGTGAGACTTTGTCTCAAAATAAAAAATAAAAAATGCACTAGGGGACAGGAGCAG
The DNA here is from genome assembly GCA_007922755.1 of Pedetes capensis. NCBI lineage: Eukaryota > Metazoa > Chordata > Mammalia > Rodentia > Pedetidae > Pedetes > Pedetes capensis. The sequence continues at coordinate 15,744 of VMDO01025376.1, forward strand.
CCCAATGGTACAGCACTTGCAAAGTATGTGAGTATGTGCAAGGCCCTGGATTAAACTCCAAAGTACTGAAAAAAAGAAAAGAAAGAACCCTGTTAGGGCTGGGGGTACAGCTAAGTGGCAGAGTGTGAACCATGGGTTTAACCTCCAGCATCAGAAGAGAAGGGGAGAGAATTCTTTTAGGTCAGTTTAGCAAGATTTTCCTCTCACCCTTGATGTTTCATCTTAGTAATTGCCCATCTTCTTGTCCCCTAAATCTGCTCCTTGGGTATAAATCTCCACTTGTCCCTGTGTTTGGAATTAAGCCCAGTTCTATACTGAGGTCTCTTTTCCCATACTGCAATAGTTCCTGAATAAAATCTCTTTTTATAGCTTTAACTATGGTCTGGCTCTGGTTTTCTTTAACAGAAGCCATCCACAAAGGATCACATTTTTTTATTCCATTTATATGAAATACCCAGCATAGGCAAATCTATAGAGATAAAAAGTGATTAGTTATTGTCTAGGGGTAGAGGTTCAGGATGGGTAATAGAAAGTATGCTAATGGATGCAGAATTTCTTCCTGAGACAATGAAAATGTTCTAAAATTAACTGGGTTGGTGGCTGTGTCACTCTGAGTATATCAAAAACTGTTGAATTGTATACTTTAAATGGGTGAATTGTGTGCAAATCACATCTTAATAAAGCTGTTAGAAAAGGTGCATTGGTTATAACCTTTGGATGTCAAGAAAGGAGGAAAATTACTTTATGGGCAAAATTTTTAGGATTTTAAAATCCTGAATAGGATCTAAAATAGGATAATATATTACTATACATATTATGATTCCATAAAGTACAAGGTAATTCTAATAATATATTTGATGGAGTATAACAGTTCATAAAATATTTTCAGATCTTTATCTGATTATGACAACTAGTAATCACGACTTCCATTTTTGATCATGTACTGGGCCAGGCAATAAACTGGGTGTTTCACAAACATTATCTCTTACCACAGCCCCACCTGCAAGTTGGTAATGATTATTCCTATTTTACATGTGAGATGACAAGTTGAGAAGAGGTAAGTGGGTGAGCCATAACTAAAAAGTTGTAGATCTCAAGTTTCAGAAACAAGTTCCTGTTTCTAAATCCTATGTTACATTCTCTGGATCCATATTTTGAGGGATAGGGGAAAATGTGGTGATAAGACTAGTAATACTGAAATTTTGAGAAAAGTATACAATCTCTACCTCATTACAAAAACTAGCAATGAAATCATACTTAGTATATGGCCTGGCATAAAACAAGCATTCAATAAATGTCAAGCATCAGTTATTATTGTTAATCTCAAAATCTAATGATCTTTTAGCCTCATACATCCTCAAAACATTCACAGGTTTTGACATTCATAATTATTACCCTTCTCCCTAAAACTTTTTCTCTGGGGTTCCATAAAACTGTATTTTCCTGGTTTTCTTAAATTTCTGATAGTTCCTTGGTTTCTTAAATATCACACCATAATGGAAAAAATGATAAACTGAGCTTCATAAAAGTTACAAACTTTTGGTCTTCAATAATGCCATTAAGGAAATGAAAAGTTTGTGGAATAATATTTGAAAATCACATATCTGATAAAAGACATAACTGGTAGGTTATATGGATATGCTTAGAATGCCATAAGAAGACAATCCAGGTAACAAATTGGCAAATGTTTTGAAAGGACATTTCATCAGAAAAGATACATAAATGACTAAGAAATGTAGGAAAGGATGCTCAAAATCATTCATCACTAGAAAAACGCAAATAAAGCCACAATAAGGTATCATTACACATACTACAAGGCAGTGGGAGTTAATGGTATATTTTGCTCAGGTATTACTAGTTATTAAAAACCCTTTGTTGCTGCTGGGCGCAGTGGCACACACCTATTATCCCAGCAAGTCGGGAGGCAGAGGTAGGATGTTCACAGGTTTGAGGCCAGAGGCAGCCTGTGCAATTTAGCGAGACCCTGTCTCAAGATAAAAAGTAAAAAAGGGGCTAGGGGTGCAGCTCAGTGGCAGAGACTTGTAAAAGTATGCACGAGGCCCTGGTTTTAGTCTCCTAGTACCAAAAAAAAAAAAAAAAAAAAAAAAACCTTTGTTGTATCAATAACAGGAACGCTTACACACTGATGGTGAAAATATGAAATACAGCCATTTTGAAAAATAGTCTAGCAGTTGCCCAAATTGTTTTCCAAAGCTGCTGTACCACTTTACATTCCCATCAGCAATGTAGGAAAAATCTCAACCTCCAGAATTGTGAGAAATGAATTTATAAGTTACCCAGGCTCTGCTTCATGAGGTCAATTCTTTTAGTGAAGTCATCTTTTTCAGGGTATTAGTCCCACCAATGAGGGTAGAACCCTTAAGGCTCAGTCACATCTCCAAAGGCCTCACCTCTAACATCATCACTTTGGGAGTTAACTCATCCCATGAATTTTTCAGGAGCATAAACATTAAAACCATACCAATGGATGAACCTAAAAAACATGCTAAGTGAAAGACGCCAGACACAAAATACTATATATTTTGTTTACATTATTCTACTTACATAAAAATTCTAGAAAAAGCAAAAATAGAGTCAGAAAACAAATTTGTGGTTGCGTGAGGCTGGAGACAGGAGTGGGGATTGAATTCAAAGGAGTATGAGGGCACTTTTGGGCGTGATGGAAAGTTCTAAATCTGGGTTATGTTGATGAGTGCACAACTGTGTAAATTTGCTAAATATCACATTGAACATTTACACTGGATGAGTTTTATGGTATGTAAATCATGCCTTAAGACAGCTACACATTAACTTTTAAAAAGATGGTTAGAATTTCTTGTCATCATACAAACATCTTAATTACTGAACAGATTGAAAGACTAAAAAGACCAGAAGACTTTCATCACCTGAAATAAGTAGACAGGGCAAAGAATTGCCTATGATATCACACAGGGAAGAACGAGTTTTACAGAAAGAATTTGAACATGCCTATTGGGGGAAAATGAATAAAATTATGTCTGATTACATCCCATAATAACATTCTGAGTACAATTATGGAAAAGAGAAGACTGAACCAGGTTGAGCAAGGAAGTAAAGGGGGGAATGCTTTACCAGTGTCCTAAATGGAATACTGTCCACAGCTGTACCTCCCTGGCGACCTATTCCATCTGATCTCTGAAGCCAAGCAGGGTGGTACCTGGTTAGTCCTTCAATGTGAGACCACCTGGGAATACTGGGTGCTGTAGCCATGAGAGAAAGAACTGGCATTCTCAAAACAATCAGCCAATGAAAACCCTACCAATAGCAGAGAAGCACTGACATAGTCCTGGACATGGCCCAGTAGCAGGGAGTGTTTCATTCTGTCATACATATGGTGCTATAAGTTGGACCTGACTCAATGACACCTAACAATAACAACAAATGGAATGCCATCTGGGCAGAGAAGGTAGATCCAGTGACATTTTCATACCTGTATTTATCACACCTTGATCATATTCTCCCCCATTTCATCACCATTTACCTCCTTTTTCTGGTCCCTTTCCTCCTCCTTGATGGTATCCCTTCTATTTTCATGCTTTTTTTCCCCCTAGATTCCACACACAAAGGTTTCACATATGTGAGAAAACATGAGATACTTATATTTCCACCTTTGGATTATTTTGATAATGATCTCCAGTTCTGTCCATTTTTCTTCAAAAGTCATGTTTTTGTTCTTCTTTATGGCTGAATAATACTCCATTGTGTACATATACCACATTCTCTTTATCTATTCATCCACTAATGGGCTCTTAAGCTGATTCTATATCTTGACTATTGTGAATAGGGCTGTGAAAAAATGGGTGTGTAAGTATTTACCATATGCTGACTTTGATGCTTTCTGGTATATATAGAAATGGAATAGATAAGAAGAAATACTTGTACAAAAGGCCAATAATTACAGGGGAAAATGTTCAACATCTTTAGCCATCAGAGAACTGCTAATCAAAACTTCATTGAGATACCGTCTCATCCCAGTCAGAATGGCTGGCATCAAGAAAACAAACAACAACAAATGATAGCAAAGACGGGAGTGGGGCTTATACATGGTTGGTGGAACGTAAATTAGTCCTCCCATTATGGAAATCAGTATGGAGATTCCTCAAAAAACATTACTTGTCTTAATAAGACATAATAGAATTTAGCATGAAAGCAAACACCGATGAATTCAGCTATACTAAGAGGCAGCTTCTGTGTGACACAGTAAGACAAAGGAGTCAGAACTGGAAAGAGTGCAGTCTTCCAAAGAAAGAAAGACTAGAAAAGCACAGAAATCATAAAGGAAGTTACAAGATGGTCTCAGAGCAGCCAGGCACGGTGGTGCATGCCTTTAATCCCAGAGGCTTGGGAGGCGGAGGCAGGAGGATCACAAATTCGAGACCAGAGGCAGTCTGTGTAATTTAGCGAGACCCTGCCTCAAAAAGTAAAAAAATGGGCTGATGGTGCAACTCAGTGGTCCAGCACTTGCAGAGCCTGCAAGTGTGAGGCCCTGGGTTCAATCCCCAATACCACACACACACACAAAAAGATGGTCTCTCCCTCTTTCTTTTCTCACTTTTCTTTTTATCTTTGTTTCATCTTTTTTTCTTTTTTTCTTTTTTTCTCTTTTTTCATTAATTTTGTTTTCCTCCTTTCTCTTTTTTGTTTTTTTCTCCCTTTATTGGTAAATGATGGTTGACTACTGAATAATATAACATTGGCTTTTTCCATTATGCAACTATTACATCACCTTTGGTTACACTTTTATCAATTTACAAGGTTTATGGAGCCTATTGACTAATATGTAGTAAAACTCAAATGCATATTTGGGTTATATTCCCCTATTTTTCCAATGTACTCATGAAGCTGTGTTGTTTACATTGAGGTTATCCTCTCCCCCTTTATCCCTCTTCATTGATTCTCCATTTCTCTTTTTTCTAATGAATTTTTATCTTTTTTGTTCTTAGTTTTCCTTTTTATATTTGCTGCTTATGCTTTGCTCTTTTTCTGTTTACTGTAACAGGTATCAATTTACTCTTTTTTTTTAATCTCTTAGGTTTTCTATTTCTTATCAATCTTCTTTCGTTTACTAATTTTTTCATACATGTTTTTCCTTTATTGTGCAATCAGGTTTACTTTAATCTTCTAATCTTTTTTCTCTCCCTCTTCCTAACATTTATTTTCTTTCTGGATCTTTTCTTCTTCTTCCTCTTCCTCTTTGTGGTTTTTTGTTTGTTTGTTTGTTTGTTGTTTTGGGGTTTTTTTGTTTTGTTTTGCTTTGGGTTTTTGATTTTTGTTTTTGGTTTTTGTTTTGTTTTTTGTTTTGTTTTGTTTTTGACTAACAGGCTGAATCCAGGGCCTTTCATATACTTTGCAAGTGTTCTACCACTGAGCTGCACCCTAGTCCTCCTATTTTGTTTTGTTTTGTTTTTTATCTTGAGACAGGGTCTTACTAAGTTACATAGGCTGCCTCTGGCCTCAAAATTGTGATCCTCTTGCTTCTGCCCCGTGAGTCACTAGTATTATAAGTATGTACTACTGAGCCTGGCTCTGGATCTCATTTTGCTTTTCTTTTACTTAATCCTTGCTGTTTCTCCTCTTTGTCTCTTTTTAATTTCAGGTAATTGCTATTTTTACCTTCACCCTACATAATATTTAACTTCGTAGCTTACTCTGTATTATTGTCACCATTTTCTCTTCTGTGGGAATTGATGGTGCAGTAGTTAGCTTTTTGGAAAGAATACACAGAATCATATACCAAATAGAATTGGTGGGTAACCAACCATTTCAAGAGGTTGCATATGATCAGGAACCAATGGTACTGAAGGAAGTGGAAGCTGCCTTGAAGGAATTGTCAAAACAAAAGGCTCTAGGATTTCATGGACTACCAACTGAGATGTTTCAACAAACAAAAGCAGCATTGGAAGTGCTAACTTGTCTATGCCAAGAGATTTGGAAAACAGCTACCTGGCCAACTAACTGGAAGAGATCCATATTTGTGCCTATTCCCAAGAAAGGGGGTTAAACTAAATGTGAAAATTATTGAATGAGATCATTAATATAATACACAAGTAAAATTTTTCTAAAGATTATTCAAAAGCTACTGCAGTAGCATATAGACAGGGTACTGATAGAAAAATCAAGATGGATTCAGAAGAAGGCAGGGAACCAGGGACATCATTGCTGATGTCAGATGATATTAACCAAAAGCAGAGAATATCAGAAAGATGACTATGTTTTATTGACTATGCAAAGGCATTTGACTGTATGGATCACAATAACAACAACAAAAAAAAAAAACAGATAATATTGCAAAGAATGGGAATACCAGGGCACTTAATTGTACTCATGTGGAATCTGTGCATGGATCAGGAGGCAGTCATTCCAGCAGAACAAGGAAATACTGCCTGGTTTAAAGTCAAGAAAGGTAGCACCAGGACTGTACCTTTTCAAGATACACCTTTAATCTCTATGCTGAGCAAATAATCTGAGAAACTGGACTTTACAAAGAAGAACATGGCATCAGGATTGGAGGAAGATTTATTAACAGCCTGCATTATGCAGATGACACAACTTTGCTTGCTGAAAGTGAAGAGGATTTGAAACATATACTAATGAAGATCAAACAGCACACCCATCAGTATGAATTGTGCCTCAACAACAACAAAACAAAAATCCTTACAACAATGTCAGTAAGCAACTTCATGATAAATGGAGAAAAGATTGAAGTTGTCCAAGATTTTGCTTTACTTTGGTCTACAATCAACACCCACAGAAGCAACAGTCAAGAAATCAAAAGATGCATTGCACTGGAAAAAGCTATTGCAAAAGACCTCTTTAAAGTATAGAAAAGTATAGACCTCACATTGAAGATGAAGGTGCACCTCCTCATGCCATGGTATTGTCAGCCTCATCAAATGCTTGTGAAACCTGGACATTGAATAAGGGAGATAGGAAAAGAATTGATGCTTTTGAATTATAGTGCTGGAGATGAATACTGAATATACCATGGACTGCCAAAAGAAAACCAACAGATCTATCCTAGAAGTGCAACCAGAGTGCTCCTAGAAAGCAATGATGGCTAGACTGCATCTTACATATTTTGGACATTTTGTCAGGAGGGACCAATCCCTGGCAAAGGACATAATGTTTGGGAGAGTGGCAGGTCAATGAAAAAGAAAAAAAGAAGACTCTCAACTAGATAGACTGACATACTGGCTATAACAATGGGCTTAAACATAAAAAAAAATTGTGTGCCTGCCACAGAGTTGGGGGTGTTTCATTCCGTTGTACATAGGACCACTATGAGTTGGACCCAACACAACAGCCCCTAACATCAACAAGTGTGTTTCTATTCTGGTTTGTCATATATTGCAGCTGTTACAGTTGTTTGTCTTCTTCTCTGGGAGTAGTACTGGGGATTGAGATGTCAAAAGAAACTTACTCATTAAGAAGATCCTCAGATAAAATGAGAAGAGATATCCATCCCAACAGACGCATGAATCACAAAACAGAATCACAGGAAACATGAAAAAGCAAGGCAATATATCCTTCCAAAAACCATAATTCTTAAACTACTGTATAAAAAGATACTGAAATGATTGAAATGTCATCAAAGAATTCAAAGTTTACTTGTAAAAGTGATTGATGACTTCAAAGAGGAAATAAACAAGCGAATGAAGTAAAGAAGTCAACAAAAGATCTACATCAGAAAGTCACCAATGTAGGAGACAAAGTCAGCAAATTGATGAGAAACTCAGCAAGGAAATTGAGACTTTGAGAAAAAAAACAGGAACATTGGAAATGAAGAAATCAATAATTCAAAAAGCAGTGGAAAACACCACCAGTAGACTAGATCAAGCAGAACAAAGAATAGGAGGGATGGAAGACACAGTGGAGGAATTACTATATTCAGATATCAACAGCAAAAAATAAAAATAAAATAAAACAACATGATCACAACTTCCAAGAACTTTGGGAGATGATCAAGAGACCAAATCTAAGAATTCATGGGATAGAAGGAGGAGCTGTGATAAAAACAAAAGGCATAGAAAACTTATTCAATGAAATTATAAAATATCCCAAATCTGGGGAAAGAAATGAACATCCAACCACAAGAGGCAATTATAACACAAAATAGATATGACTGGAAAAGAACTTCCCCATGACACATGATAATTAAAATGCCAAGATTACAGAACAAAGAAAAAATATTAAAAGCTACAAGAGAAAAACACCAACTCACTTACAAAGGAAAACTTATCAGAATAACATCACACCTCTCATCAAAAACACTAAAATTTAGGAACATATTAAATGATATATTTTAAGCCCTGGAAGTAAGTAACTACAAACCAATATTATTGTACCCATCAAAGTTATCATTTAAAATTGATAAAGAAATAAAGACATTCCAAGATAAGGACACACTAAAGCAATACATGACCATCAAGTCAGCATTGCAGAAGATACTTAAAGGAGTCCTAAACACACAGGAGGGAAAAAGATAGTCTCTACCATGAGAGTACAAGGAAGAAAAATGTCATGGAAGGAACAGATGAACTAAACAGAACTAGGATAGAATCAGTCATGTCTAACTCAAAAAAAAAAAATAAATAAAAATAAAATGCAAAACCTGAATATAAATAAGAGAGAAAGAAAGGCATGAATAGTATATGAATGAACCAGGAAAACACCCAACACAATTACAAGAACCAGCAAACCCCTGTCAATAATAACTATAAAAACAAATGGCCTTTACTCTCCAATTAAAAGACACAGATTAGTAGATTGGATTAAAAAACAATGTCCACAATTTGTTGACTGTAAGAAACACATCTCACTAGCAAGGACACTCATAGATTAAAAGTGAAAAGATGGACATTGATATACCAAGCAAGTGGAAACTAAAAACAAACAAAAACAAACAACAACAACAAAAAAAAATCAAAGAGAAGTAGCCATCTTTATATCACAAAGTAAACTACAAGTTAAAATTAGTCCGGGGAGGAGTGTCAAGATGGCAGACAGATAACACACATCTTCTGTTCCGGAGCAATAAGAAGCCTCGATTAGGGGTTTAAAAATCAAATTGAATAAATAGAAACAGAGATAATTTAGTTTGAGAGATAGAGAATGAAACTAGGCGTACACTGAAATCAAGGATTAGGCTCCAGAGGAGCTACACAGTGGCCAGCAGTGGGACCGCCGCCATTTCACCATCACACAGGGAGCGGATAGAATCCCAGAGACTTGGAGGGGATTTCGCACACACGCACCCACGGGCCCGGACCCATCACGGAGGGCAACCTTGGCAGCACACTCTCACCACGCCTGCGGGACACAGTCTGCAGTTCCTAGGTGAGTCACCGTGAGGGGGCACACAAACGCCCTCCATAGCAGCCGCAGAGGGAACGGGGGAAACTGGTGCCAGCGATCCGCGCCTAGAGCTGAGACGCGGCTCCCTCCCTTCTGTTGCGGCGGGTCAGGCCTACGGTCGCGAACTCCACAGAAATTTGGGCACACATATACCCAGATCCCAGACACATCAGAGGTGAGCCCAAATCACCCCACTGTGCTGCGGAGAGGTCTGGGGCTTGTGGAGGTGGCTAACTCGCACGCGGCCGGGGAGCTCCTTTTCAGCGGAAACTGGCGGCGCAGCTCGCCACTGGTGGAGAAGTTCCGAGCGCAACCTCAGCACACAAGCCTGTGGGGACGAAATCTCTGATTTGGGGAATTGGCGCCCGATCTACGTGGGACAGGGAGAACTTCAGGGAAGACCCCACAGGTTCCACTGCCTCTTGAACAGTACAGTAGTCGCGGAGTGTTTCGTGGAACAGTCTCTTTGGGCACTCGGGGCCCCAATTAAATCCAGATTGTTATGAAGAGCTTGGCTATATGGACCCAATAAGACCGATGGTTACTGCGGATTGTGTGGAAATACTGCCACCCTGAGCTCTATTGGGAAAACTGCACCCTGCATTATCGAATCCACCTGGTCGAACTGGGTGTAATAATTAGTTCAGACTCCATCCTCAAGATAATATGTTTTTACTGTTAACAGGGTCTTGAGCCTGCTTCCTTTATGGAAGCTGGACTGACACTCTGTGGCCCCAGCCCATACATTTTTTGCTTTTTGAGATAGGCTTTTGTTGGGCTGCACTGATTTTGGGCTTGAGACCCTCCTGCCCCCATCCCGCAAGTCACAGGGATTCCAGGTGTCCTTCACTGCACCTGACTGCAAGAGTTGTTAATGGGGGAGAGTCCATGCGTGAGGTCTGGAATTTTATATTTTATTCTATTTTTTCTCTTTTCTTTGTATTTTACTTTTTTAAAATTTTTATCTTAATTTTATTAGTACTATAATTTTTTTTCTTTTCTTTCCTTCTATGGGGGTTTGAATTCAGGGCTCTGTACCTGCTTGTCTGGTAGGTGCTGGACTGCCACGCTGTACCCCAGGACCCCATTTTTTGTTGTTGTTGTTATTGTTGTTTTTTTGCTTTTTGAGACAGGGTCTAATTGGGTTGCACAGAAATCGGGCTTGTGTCCCTCCTACCTCCGACTCACAAGCCACTGGGATTGCAGGTGTGCACCACCACACCCGACTACAAGTGTTTTTATTAGTGTTTGGGAGAGAGCATATGTGAGATTTGCCTCTTTTTTTTCCTTTCTTTCTTTTCTTTCTTTCTTTTTTTTTTCCTTTTTATTTTTCTCTTTTTCTTCCCTATTTTTCCTCCTTTCTTCTTTTACTCCCTTCCCTTTTTCTACCCTCCTACTCTATTTCTTAAGCTATATATGTGTCATTGTTCTAATAATTTATCCCCTAAATCTCAACCTTAATATTAACTTTGACAGTAACTTCTATTAACCTCTGTCCTCTACCTCCTCCTTCCACCTCTTCTATCACCAGATCCCCCCCTTTTTCTCACCCCACAGAAGAGAAACGGAATCTATCACCTCCCTAACCCTTACTCCCCCCTGGAGTCGGACTGGTAGATTCTGTCTTCCGGACCCCACTATGGGAAAATCAAATAAAATCACAAAAACCACAAGGGGGCAGGATGGAGCTGAAGGCTTCACAGATCATACAAACACAAACGACTCGCAAGTACTAGAGATCTCTGAGTCGGAGTTCAGAGTCATGGTCATAAACATTCTAAGAGAAATAAAGACAAATACTAAAAATACACTGGAGATAATTGAAAGAAAGGTTTCTAATTTGGAAGCTGCTCTGTCATCCCAGTTAGAAATGATTAAGAAAAATCAAGCCACTGTGCTTGATACTCAATCCAAACTATCAGAATTGAACACGGCTAAAGAATCCTTCTCTTCAAGACTGGATGAATCAGAGCAAAGGATCTCTGAGGCAGAAGATGACATAAACGAACTGAAACGCAAGCAATTGGAAATGGAGTCAATGATAAAAGTTTTAAAAAAAGATTTCCAAGAGAACTCAGATAGAGTGAAAAGAAGAAACATAAGAATTATGGGTATTCCTGAATAAGAAGAAAGAATCACTGGAGGCCTTCACAACCTACTAAATGATATCCTCAAGGAAAATTTCCCAAAGATAGCAAAGGAAATGGATACATACACTGCTGAGACTTTCAGAACACCCAGGAAGGCTGATTTAAATAGATCATCTTCGAGACACATCGTAGCTCGATTTCTATCACTAGATACCAGAGACGCCATCCTGCAAGCAGCAAGACAAAAGTCCCTTATTACTTATAAAAAAAACAGCCAATAAAAATTACTGCAGACTTTTCCATATCAACACTGAAAGCTAGAAAGGAATGGGCACAGGTGATTCAAATACTAAGAAAAAATAATCTCCAGCCTAGACTAATATATCCAGCAAAATTATCACTGATAATAGATGAGGAATATAAGACATTTAATGACATTGAAGCTTTTAAACGCTATACAACAACCAAACCAGCATTGGAGAGGATAATAAATCAAATACCACATACAGAAGAGTCAAGACAACCGTACAACGCAAATCAAAGAACCGATTAACTGAGATGAGTCCAACACAAGAAAGGTCCAAAGCAAACATGAATCATAAATCAGTAACAGGTAATGATTGGATAAATGACAATAAATGTTCCTAAATAATCTCTATTAATGTAAATGGTCTTAAATCACCAATGAAGAGACAGAGATTGGCTAATTGGATCAAAAAACACAAACCATCAATATGCGGTATTCAAGAAACTCATCTAACCCACAAAGACGGGAATAAACTGAGAGTTAAGGCCTGGAAAAATGTATACCTAGCAGGGGGGGAACAAAAGAAAGCAGGTGTGGCAATTTTAATTTCAGATAGATTAAATTTCACTCCAAAACTAATTAGAAGACATAAGGATGGTCACTACATTTTAATACAAGGAACAATCGATCAAGAATCAATAATGCTCCTTAATATATATGCCCCAAACATAGGAGCTCCTAGCTTTATAAGACAAACCTTATGGAATATAAAGAACTTTATTGGTCCAGAATCAATAATAATGGGGGACTTCAATACCCCACTTGTGTCAAGAGACAGGTCATCAAA
>VMDO01025377.1:0-28329 GCA_007922755.1 Pedetes capensis
GTAGTGGTCTTTGTTTCTATCTTGTTAGAACAATTACATGTGATTTTTAGTCCATTTGTATTGACCTCATTCTTATCTTCCCTCCCCCCCTTTTAATGTGATCTGACCTTTGAGTAGGATTTTTCCTTCTTGTAATTTTGAGTCAGCTCTCTCATATGAGTGAGAACATGTGTTGTTTCTCTTTCTGAGCTTGTGTTCTCTATATTTGCTTTTTATGTAACCTTTATTGTTATTCTTTGAGATTTACTCTCTAGCTTAGAGAAATATATTCTATTGACTTGATTTAAGGACTTAAAGCTGTAAAATTTGTTCTTGAACTCATAGAAGCAGAGGGAAGAATGAAGATTACTAGAGGAAGTGAAGATGGAGAGCTGTTGGTCAAAAGATATAAAATTTCAGCTAGACAGATGAAATAAATTCAAGAGATCTAGTATACTTCATGTGACTAGAGTTAACAATAATATATCATAAACATTTTTTCTAAGATCAAGAAAAATACAAGGGTACTTATTCTTGCCATTTCTGATCATGTAGTACTGGAAGTCCTAGCCAGAGCAATCAAGCAAGAGAAAGAAATAATGCATCCAATTTAGAAAAGAAATTATTAAACTATGTTTGTAGATAACATAATCATATATATAGAAGACCCTAGAAACTCTTCCAGATTACTCTTAGAACTAATAGAAAATTCAGTAATGCAACAGGATATGAAATCAACATATAAAAATCATTTCTCTACACTAAAACTGAACCATTAAAAAAAGAAATCTGCCAGGCATGATGATGTAGACTTGTAATTACAGCAACTAGGGAGGCTGAGGGAGAAGGACAATGAGTTCAAATTAGAGGCAGCCTGTGCAATTTAATAAGACCCTGTCTCAAAAAAAAAAAAAAAAAAAAAAAAAAGGGCTGGGACTGCAGTTCAGTGGTGGAGCACCCTGGGATCAATCCTCCAGTGCCATAAACAAAACAAACAAACAAACAAATATAAAACAGTCCCAGTTGCAATGTTGTTGTTGTTTTGTGCCATTGAGTTGGGTCTGACTTATACTAACCCTCATAGGGTTACAATAGCTATGAAATGGTATAATACTTAGGAATAAATTCAGCCAAGAATGTGAAATATCTCTACACTGAAAACATTGATGAAAAAGATTGAGGAAGATATAAAGAAGTGAAGATAACCCATGTTCATGGATTGGGAGAATTAACATTGGTAAAATATCCATATTTCCACAGAAATAGAAGAACAATTCTAAAATTTATATAATGCTGTATTTAGGTGCCATGAAGTCTGCACTATGTTCAACCCACAAAACACTACCCAACACTGTGCCATGCCTGGCACTATTATCAGTGCTTCTCTGCTATTTTCAGGGTTTTGCAATGCTGATTGTTATAGTACCTGGTATTCCTAGGTGGTCCTCCATTAAGCTACTAACTAGGCCTGACCCAGCATAGCTTCTGAGATCTTATGATATCAGATGCCAGCATGCTATGGCTGTCGACAAAATTCATATATAACCCCATAAAAGATTTGTTAGCCAAAGAAATATTGAACAAAAAAATAAGTCTGGAGGCATCCCTCTACCTGACTTCACAATATACTATAAGGTTATAGTAATCAAGACAGCATCATAATCTCATAAAACAGACACTTAGACCAATGGAACAAAATTAATAACCAGAAATATATATATTCATCAGTCAATGGATTTTCAACAAAGGTGATGAGAACACACAATGAATGGGGTGTGTGTTCATTTCTTCAATAAATGGTGATGGGACATCTGCATATCCACATGCGGAAGAATGAAAGTATCTTATGCCCTAACTTACGCTATACATAAAAGTCAACTTTAAATGGATTAAAGACTTAAAAGTAAGACCTAAAACTATAAAACTACTAGAAGAAAACCAGGGTGAGGGGCAGATATACATGACATTGTTCTGGGTAATAAGTTTGGTGGATGTGATTCCACAAGCAGAGGCAACAAACAGGAAAATATACAAATAGGATTTTGTCAAATGTTTCCACAAAGGAAGGAAACAACAGGATGAAGACATATCCTACAGAATGAGAGAAAATAGTTCCAAATAATTTGTCTGATAAGGGAGTTAATATCTAAAATATATAAGGAACTCAATAGCAAGAAATAATCTGGTTTTAAAAGGAACAAAGGACCTGAACAGACATTTCTTAAAAGTAGATGCACAAATGGTTAACAGGTCTATCACTGTCATCACTAATCATAAAGGAAGTACAAATTAAAACTTCAATGAGATATCATTTCACTTAGAATGACTATTTACATAAAGAGGAAAGATTAGTATTGGTGAAGATATGGAGAAAATATAATGCTTGCACACTGTTGGGAATGTAAATTAGCATAGACATGGAAAACAGAATAACATTTCCTCAAAAAGTAAAAAGCAGAACTACCATATGATCTGAAAATCCCATTATGGGGTATATATCCAAAGAAAATGAAATCAATAAATTGAAGAGAGATCTGTCCTTTCATATGTATTGCATAACTTTTCATAAGAGCTAAGATATGGAATCAGCCTAATTGTTCAGCAGGGTATGAATGGATAATGAAAATATGGTGCATATATACAACAGAATAATATTTGCGCTATACAAAGAAGGAAATTCTGTCATTTGAAAAAGCATGGATGAACCTAAAGGACATTATGATTAATGAAATAAGCCAGGCATTGAAAGACAAGTAACACATGATCCCATATGTATTTGGAATCTTAAAAGTTGAAGTCATAAAAGCAGAGAGTAGAGTGGCTCAAATGGGGAGAGATTAGGTCACTTGAGGAGATGTTGGTTAAAGTGCACAAATTTTTGATAAGAGGAATGAGTTCAAGAATTCTATTGTACAACATGGTGTCCATAGTTAATGATTGTATCATAGTCTTAAAAATTGCTAAGTAAGCATATTTTTAAATGTTACCTCAAAACTTGATAAATATGTCAATCTATAGATTCTTTAGATTTAGCCATTCCACAATGTAGTAAAACCTTGAACTAAAGATCACTCAAAAGTGACTGTAGCAGTATATAGTCAGAAAACTGCCAGAAAATCAAGGTAGATTCAAAAGAGGGCAAGGAACCAGGGACATCATTGCTGATGTCAGATAGATATTAGCCGAAAACAGAGAATATCAAAAAGATCTCTCTATCTTGTTTTTTTTTGACTATGCACAGGCATTTGACTATGTGGATCAAAACAAATTATGGATAATACTGGGAAGAATGGGAATACCAGAGAACCTAATTGTAATCATGAGAAATCTGTTCATGGACCAGCAGACAGTCATTTGAACAGAATAAGGAAACACTACTTGGTTAAAGCCTGCAGCTATAGCCCTGTGGCATCCGATCCCGTCAGATCTCAGAAGCTAAGCAGGGTCGGGCCTGGTTAGTACCTGGATGGGAGACCGCCTGGGAACACCAGAAGCTGTAGGCTTGGGAGAAGGACCTGGCAACCCCCTCCCAAAAATCAATCTGCCATTGAAAACCCTATCTATGAACAGCCGAGAAGCACTGACAATAGTGTTTCCCCTGTTGTACAGAGGGTCGCTATAAGTCGGATACCGACTCTACGGCACCTAACAACAACAACAACAACTTGGTTAAAAGTTGAGAAAGGTGTGCATCAGGGCTGTATCCTTTCACCATATGTCTTCAATTTCTAAGCTGAGCAAGTAATCAGAGAAGCTGTACTTTATGAAGAATGCAGCATCAGGATCAGAGGAAGACTCATTAACAACCTGTGTCATGCAGATGACACAACTCTGCTTGCTTAAAGTGAAGAGGATTTGAAACATTTATTGATGAAGATCAGAGAACACAGCATTCAGTATGGATTGAACCTCGACATCAACAAAACAAAAATGCTTACAACTGGGTCAGTATACAACTTCAGTATAAATGGAAAAAAGATAGAGGCTGTCCATGATTTTGCTTTATTTGATTTTACAATGAACATCTGTAGAAACAGCAGTCAAGAAATCAAACGACCCATTTCTTTGGGAAAAGCTGTGACCAAAGATTTGGTTAAAGTATTAAAAAGTAAAGATGTCACATTGAAGATGAAGGTGTGCCTGAATAAAGCCCTGGTATTTTCAGTCGCATCATATAGTTATGAAAGCTGGACACTGAACCAGGGAGGCAGAAGAAGAATTGATGCTTTTGAATTATGGTGCTGGAGATGAATATTGACTATACCATGGTCTAGTCAAAAGAACCAACAAATCTTTCCTAGAAGAAGTGCAACCAGAGTGCTCTTTGGAATCAAGGATGGCCAGACTGTGTCTTGTGTATTTTGGACATGTAGTCAGGAGCAACCACTCCTTGGAACAGGAATCACGTTTGAGAGAGTGGCAGGTCAATGAAAAGAAGGAAAATCCTCCCCTAGATGAATTGACAGTATCTGCAACAATGGGATTAAGCATAAATAAAATTGTGTGCCTGGCACAGAATCCGGGAGTGTTTTGTTCTGCTATACATAGAGTTGATGGCACCTAATAACAATAAAATTCTAAGAATTTTTGGAAAATCTTGTGATTTTCATTAGAGAAAATATAATTAATTTGGGATAGCATTGCTTTGTTCTCTTTACCAAAATAGTCAATTTTATTGTAAAACTCAAACATTATAAAAATATATATCACAGAAAATGAAAGGGCCCCATGATTTCTAATAATATTTGGCTTCATGTTTATCAAAAAGCATCTATCAAAAACATTTAAAAATATCAAGCCCCTTCATCCCCACAAAAGCTCTAACCCCTACCCCTCACTTTACACAGCTTAGTATTCCCAGAGAGGTATACAGTGGCTTGCTCACATAAACTACTGTGATGGACAATTTTATACTTCAAATTGACTGCATCAAGAGTACCAGATATTTGGCTACACATTATTTCTGAGTGTATGTGTGAGGATGTTTCTAGATGACATTAGCATTTGTATCTATAGATTAAGTAAAACAGATTGCCCTCATCAATATGCATAGGCATCATGCAGTCTATTGAGAGCCTAGGGATGAGGAAGGAAGAATTCACTCTGCCTGGTTGCTTATACTGGGACATTGGTCTTTTCCTGCTCATGGACTGGGACTTACATGGATTTGGCAATCTCTAGGCTCTCAGTTCTTCCTGACTGCAAAGACATCCTCAGCTTTTCGGACTTTTTTTGGGTTTCCAACTTGCAGATGGCAGATCATGACTCTTCTCAGTCTTCATCATCCTGTGAGCCAGTTCCTTACATCTCTTTGTCTGTCTCTTCACACACACACAATCACATAAATGTTTATAAGATGTATATGTATATATTTTTAGGAACACACATATGTGTTTCCTATTGGGTCTGTTTCTTGGAAGAACCCTAACTAATATAGCGAGCTAGGGCAGAGATAGCACTAGAGTACAGTAGTGAGTGCCCTTTAGGCCTTTGAAGATGCTTGGCATCGTGCCTGACTTGGAAGACATGTGCAATAATTGTGTTTGAAATGGTGAATGAATATGTAATAGTTTAAGTAAACATTCTGGCTTTGTCTTGCAACAAGTTGACCTGGTAGTAGTTGCAAATTTTCATTTTTTCATTGGTTTTTGCATATTGAAAAGTTCTCTTTTTCCACAGACAAGAAAAACTGAATGCCAGACCTCATCATATATTTTTATCTTGTCTTAGGTGTTAATTGCTTTAGTTGCTTATCATAACAGAGATTGTAGTTTCTAATAAGCCTTTTAGAGGAGCTCATTGCATCTCTATTTATGTGACCAATTCTTTGCCTAAGTGGGTAGGAAATTTGGAAAACTGACCATTTTGGTATAATGACCATATCTTGAAACAGCCTTTAAGCCCTCAAAGTTTATTGACCACATCTGCTAGATCTTTACAGGTAATAGGTTCAGTTAATCTAAACAACTTCTTGTCATGAGTACAAAGCATAGAGCAATGCTTGTAAGCTGTGCATACAAATCACCTAGGAATCTTGTTAAAATGCAGATGTTCTGATTCATAATTCTGGATTGGGCTCTGAGACTGAATTTCTCACAAGCTCTCAGATGTTGGTGAATCTCCTGATTTGGGATTAACACTCAATAGTAAAAAGCTAACTGCTAGAGAATTTGACTGACCCTTGTGTCTGATTCTTTACTTTTGCTTCTGGCCTTCCTGGTACTTTGCCCCAAATTTTATATACTCAATAGTAGGAATCCACATCCTGCAATATTTAAACAAAGTTAAGGACTTGTAGTATCTTGAAACTGCCATTTTTTCCCTCCCCAGCTATGTGAACTATGACAACAATCTTTTCTCATTTGTTTTTGCATATATGAATTCAGAATCATGTTTTAACTCAGTCTATGATTATTTTGTGGATTAATATCAGAATTTAGAACCTTAAGAAACCTAAACAAATCTGTGTTTGGAAACTCTGTTCACTTAAAGACTCATAGTTTAATTCAGAAATAAAAGAAGTCATTTGATTTAATATGGATTTTATTGGAAATATGAGTAGCAGTATTAAAAGTTACTGTGGAGTGGAAATTTACCATTTTAGTGAACTATCATCTATGCAGACACACTTGGAATGGAAATGATAGAACAATTTTTTTTTGTTGCCACAAGGTGGCAGAAAGATATATGTTAAAAAGGAATTTCAAGTAAAAAATGAATTCAGCCAGATCTCTAAGGAAATGTTTGTCAAAATAAATAGGTTTTCCTAATGCAGTATATGCAGAAATGCCTCAGCACCACTGCTTGTTTGTGGCAGCCTTGTATAAGCACACTCTAAATTTTAAGTTGTGTAAGCAGGATATTTCCTGGGTTTCTTAGTGAACAATTGTTGAGGACAATTTTGGATTTGAAAACAAACTTGTATAATTTTTAAATTTATTTTCATTCCATTTATCCAACAATTAGGGTCATAAGTTACGTGTAAACCTTCCCAAGATGTGAACCCTAAAAGCTTTCAAAGGTCCTCAGTGCCACATAATATACTGAAATTTCTGTTTTTGTGTGAAGAATAAATTTATTGAAAGTTTGGAAAATGTTTTTCTGTTCTCCTGGTGGCACTACATTACATGTTTTTATCTTGAAAATATGCTTCATTTTCCTTACCCTCATTATCTTTGTCATGAAGACAACTGTATTGTCTACTAAAAATTGGACTGATTGTGTTGTGAGCCTTGTTAACAGAGCACTGGAAAGTCAACTAAGATTCAGTTGACCTAAGCAGTGTCAAAAGGAAAAGAGATAAACATAGCAAAAGCCACAAAACTATCTAGATGAATGAGACTTTTTCAAAGGGGAAAGCAAATGATTGGGGGGGTCTTGGCTGGGAATGTTATGAGGGGTTCTGAGAGGGACAAGGTGACATAGACTAAATTTTCAATATCTATTCTAGTTCTTTAAATAACTTTC
Source organism: Pedetes capensis (assembly GCA_007922755.1). NCBI lineage: Eukaryota > Metazoa > Chordata > Mammalia > Rodentia > Pedetidae > Pedetes > Pedetes capensis. Next base: position 7,447 of record VMDO01025377.1, read on the forward strand.
ATGAGGTAAAACTCTGCTCTGAACTTGAAAATACTTCAGAATTCAAGCTATAAGCCAAAACTCTTAGTAGTGAATTGGGACAGGAAAAAAGAAAAACGTTCTGGCTGGAGTAATGGATGCTGCTGTTGACAAGACACTTGCATGTCAAGCTGTTCTGGGGCTGGAAGTCAGTCAGAGTGAGGCTGGGACCAAAAAGCCAAGGCATGACACCTGTGTGGTTGTGATTCCTGTGTTAGCTCACACTGGACTATAGGTGTTCTCTCATGTGAGGCAATAGGGACTGTACTATTGTTTGTGTTAGACTCTGCTGAATGGTTGGGCAGCATTATTTAAATTATATATGTCTACATGAGAGCAACTTTCCTTCAAAACCAGTGTTCAGAAATGAGAGAGTAATTCTTTTTGGAATTTATGAATACTAAAGGCATCAGGTTTATGCAGTCTGTCATGGTAGGGTGATCTTTCAGTTACTCTATTTTGAATCTCAAAACGTTGTTGTTTGAAATAGTGTAAATAATAGTCTTAATCAATGCTACATGAGGATGCTAGCTGGCAGAATTAATAAAAAATGAGAGAAAAATTTGACATAGATATAGCAAACATTCCAGGGGAGGTAATGTCATAATCAGAAGTGGTACTGGAAGCTGAAATCACTGACAAAGATGAAGAAATCCTAAAATCAGAGTGTATTATTTTGCAAAAAATGTAGTAGTTAATGAAGCATTGAAGCCATCAAAACTTAAGTTGTGCTTGCATACAAAACAAATATGTAAGTAAAGAACTGAACTCAATATATATAGGATCAAACATCTGAGCAAGATGATCATTATCATTTAGTTTACTATTACTACCACATTCAGAAAGGGTATGCCTTTTTTTTGAACAAAAAAAAATTCAATGATGAATTTTGTTTTTTCTCCTTTAGGTTAGATTGTAAAAGAAATAATATGCATTTTACTATTTTTACTTTTCAATTTAGCTGTTGTTGTTAGGTGCCATCGAGTCGGTATCCGACTCATAGTGACCCTCATAGGGTTTTCAATGGCTGACTGTTTTCGGGATTGCCTTGGGAGTGGATTGCCATGTCCTTCTCCCATTTTTGCAGGGATGGGAACCAAACTCGGGGCCTCAGAGACTGCAGAGCAGTGCTCTACCAACTGAGCTAAATCCCAGAACGTCAGTTTAGCTAGTGGGTTTAAATTGTTAATTTAAAAATATGTTTAATTAAAAATTAGAACACTTATGGCCACAGCCCTATGTGCCTATAAGGCCATCATCCTTTATGACACTCATGTGGGGAATACACACAGCCCATGATTGACAAGTGCACTATATTGCATCCTTGTCAGTAAACCTGAGTTAATAATAAAAAGTGTTGACCACGACAGCCACTAACATGATTTGGAGTGGCAGCACATATCTTATGTCTGTAGCCACTTACATATGGACATTCTAACATCATAGCTAGTGACTAAGGAGGCTCACATCATGGCCAAAGACATCCAGGATGAGGTATAAAGACACATCTCTTGAGTTTTCTGTCTACTTTATTACATTCAGAAAACATGTGTCATATAAATTATAAGTGGAATGTGGAAAGATGACCTAAAAATTCATATACTGTCCTTATAATAGGAAGACTATATCCCTGGCTGAAGCCATTAGAGAAGTTAAGCATGACTCAAATTGAGAAACAACTGCAAACATTCATTAATAATTGGAACATGGAATGTACATATGAGTCTAGAAAAATTAGAAATTGTTAAAAGAGAAATGGAACACATAAATATTGACATTCTAGGCATCAGTGAGCTAACATGGTCAGGCATGGGCCATTTTGAGTTACTATGCTGGGAACGACAAACTAAAGAGAAATGGGGTTGCATTCATCAACAAAAAGATATCTCAAGGGCTGTCCTGAAATATAATGCTGTCAATGATAGAATAATATCCATATGCATACAAGGAAGGCTGGTTAATATGACTATTATTTAAATTTACACACCCACCACTAAGGCCACAAATGAAAATAGGGGAGATTTCTACCAGCTACTGCAATCTGAAATAGATCAAACATGCAATCAGGACATACTGATAGTTACTGGTGACTGGAATGCAAAACTAGGAAATGAGGCAAGCTCAGTAGTTGGAAAATATGGCTTTGGTGACAGAATGATGCTGGTGATCACACAATAGAATTTTGTCAGATGAATGATCTTTTCATAGTAAATACATTTTCTCACCAACATAAACGGTGACTATACACATGGACTTCACCAGATGGAACATAGAGGAACCAAATTGACTACATTTGTGGAAAGAGATGATGGAAAATCTTCACATCAAATGTCAGAACAAGATCAGGTACTGCCTGTGGATCAGACCATCAACTGCTCACATGCAAGTTCAAACTGAAGCTGAAGAAAAGTAGAATAAGTGTATGAGAGACAAGGTATGACCTTGAGTATATCCCACCTGAGTTCAGAGACCACCTCAAGAATAGGTTTAATGCACTAGAAAGAAATGATAGATCAGATCAGTTGTAGCATGACATCAAAGGTATCATTCAAGAAGAAAGCAAAAGGTTATTGAGAAGATAAGAAAAAAGAAAATGCCAAATCACATGTCAAAAAAAACCTGAAACTTGCCCTCGAAAGTCGAGCAGCTAGAGTAAAAGGAAGACATGATGAAGTTAAGGAACTAAACAGAAGATTTCAAAGGCAACTTGAGAAGACAAAATCAAACATTTTAGTGACATGTGCAAAGAGCTGGAGACTAAAGCCAAAAGGTAAGAACATGTTCTGTATTTCTCAAGCTTAAGCAACTGAAGAAAAAATTCAAGGTTTGAGTGGCAACAGTGAAAGATTTTTACAGGGAAAATATTAAACGATGCAGGAAACATCAAAAGAAGATGGAAGGAATACACAGAGTCATTATACAAAAAAGAATTGGTGGGTGGCCAACCATTTCAAGAGGTTTCATGTGATCAGGAACCAGTGGTACGAAGGAAAAAGTAGAAGCTATCTTGAAGGAATTGGTGAAACACAAGGCTCCAGGAATTGTTAGAATACCAATAGAGATGTTTCAAAAAACAGATGCAGCACTGGGGGTGCTAACATATTTATGTCAAAGGATTTGGAAAATAGCTACCTGGCCAACTGACTGGAAGTCATCCATATTTTTGCCTGTTCCCAAGAAAGGGGATCCAACTAATTGTGGAAAGTATCAAACAATATCATTAATATCACATGCAAGCAAAATTTTACAAAAGATCATTCAAAAGTGACTGTAGCAGTATATAGACAGGGAACTGCTGGAAAATCAAGCCAGATTCAGAAGAGCATAGGAAGCCAAGGATATCATTGCTGATGTCAGATGGATATTAGCTGAAACTGAGAATATCAGAGAGATGTCTGTCTATGCTATTTATGTTGTATCGACTATACAAAGGCATTTGACTGTGTGGATCATAACAAATTATGGATAACACTGTGAAATGGGACTACCAGAGCACCTAATTGTACTCATGAGGAATCTGTACATGAACCAGGAGGTAGACATTCAAACAGAACAAGGAAATACTGCTTGGTTTAAAATCGAGAAAGGTGTGTGTCAGAGGTGGATCATTTCACCATAACTGGCTCTTCAATTTCTATGCTGAGCAAAAAAATAGAAGAAGCTGGACTTTATGAAGAAGAATGCGGCATGGGGATTGGAGGAAGACTCATTAACAACCTACATTATGCAGATGATACAACTCTGCTTGTCTTAGAAGATTTGAAACATTTACTGATGATGAAGATCAAAGAACATAGCCTTAAGTATGGATTGTGACTTAACATCAACAAAATCCTTACACCTGGGTGAGTATGCAACTTCATGGTAAAATGGAGAAAAATTGATGTTTCTATGATTTTGCTTTACTTCATTATACAATCAATACCCATGGAAGCAGCAGTCAAGAAATCAAAAGATGCATTGCTTTGGGAAAAGCAAAAGATCTCTTTAAAGATTGAAAAGTAAAGATGTCACATTGAAGACAAAGGTGCGCCTGACTCATGCCATGGTATTTTCAGTTTCATCATATAGTTGTGAAAGCTGGACATTGAACAAGGGAGGCAGGAGAAGAATTGATGCTTTTGAATTATGATGCTGGAGATGAATATCGAATATACCATGTACTGCCAAAAGAACCAACAGATCTGTCCTAGAAGAAGCACAACCAAAGTGCTCCTTGGAAGCAAGGATGGCTAGACTGTGTCTTACCTATTTTGGACATGTAGTCAGGAGGAACCAATCCCTGGAGAAGGACATCATGTTTGAGAGAGTGGCAGGTAAATGAAAAAAAGGAAACCCCTCCACTAGATGGATTGGCAAAATGTCTGCAACCATGGGCTTAAATATAAATAAGACTGGGTGCCTGGCACAGAATTGGGGAGCGTTTTGTTCTGCTGTACACAGGGTCGCTATGAGTCGTACCTGACTCTGTGGTACCCAACAACAACAACAACAACAACAACAACAACAACAACAATAAGCAAAGAGAAATTGCCACTGTGAATAGGGGATAGAAGGGCCAATTTTAGAGAACATAGCAACATGGAACACCGAGCAATTGCTTTCCTTACATGGACTGATCCAGTGAGAGCATCAGGGTTGGGTGGAGCTGTCCCAGGTGTGGATGCAGTCCTTTTCAATGCTAATTCACTTTCAAAGTTTAAAATTTTGTTATTTTCCCTGAGTTGCTCTTGTAGGCTTTGGATTGACTAAACAAAGGGCGTGACAGTGGGAGTTACGACTAACCTTGATTGTGGTGAGGAGGCTACCTCACCACTGTATAACCAGAGGATGAACATTGCTAGGTGGGAAGCAGAATTTGTCTTGGTGAGCCAGTACTATCCCAGCCTGTGGATTAGGCAAGAGGAGGGGAAATTGTATGCTGTGTGTTAGGTGTGAGCAGGTGGTAGGTCATAGTGGTACCAACATGCTATTGTCTTACTGATGGGGGCCTGAGGAAGAGAAAGGTTATACCTGTAGGTCCTGGTAACACAGTAATGGATGGAAAAATGGGAGGGAGGCCCTTATTGACAATTTGAACCTAAAAATAATGGGAGAAGAAGCTTGTTTTCTTAGATCAGGTGGGAAGGAAGGGCCTCCCAGGTGTATCCCAGTTTCCTTGTTGTGGAACTCATGTTTTTCTTCTTTACTTTCTTGAGAAAGAAGAAAAATACATCTTTTAAGACATAAACTAATTCCCCCAAGATAGAAATATGATAGATAATAAGTGTATTTTTATAATGTTGAATAAATGATTTTTGATTAAATGAAATTGAACATAATTCAGAAATTATTTCAGATTAGAGTGATTTTTACTTGGCTGGTGTTTGTGCTTTGTTCCATCATTTTGCACCTGAGTAGTTAGTAACATGTATGGGCTGAGGAAAAGAAAATTTCTATTTAAGGGAACTTTTTTTCTGGCATTCTATTTATATTTAATTAATTTAATGAGGTTTAATTTTCATAGAATAAGAAGGCAACATTTTAATTGTATAGTATTGGTTTTAAGAATTATATACACTTATGTAATCAACTGAATCCTGAACAAGATATAAATACAGGACTCCAAAAAGTTTTCTTGTACCCCTTTGTAATCATTCTTTACTTTCCATTTAAAGCAACCACTGATCTGCTGTCACCACATATTGGTTTAACTTATTTTAGAGTTTCATATGAAAGAGGTTATATAATATATATTCTTTTACTGATTGCTTTTGCTCAGCTTGATGCTTTTGAGAATCATTTGTAGTTTGCATCTATCAGGAGTTTGTTCCTTTTTATTACTGAGCTGCATTTCATTGTTTGAATATTAATGGCATATTTATCACCAGTTGTTTATTAATTTATCTGCTGAGGGACTTTGGAATTTTTTTTAGTTTTTAGCTATTAAGAATAAAACTACTGTGCACATGTGTATACAGGCCCTCTTGTGAATGTGCTTTAATTTTTCTTGGATGAATACCTAGGAGTAGAATTCCTATGTCATGTGGTGAGTATATATCTAATGTTATAAAAAATTCTGGCCATCTTTCTTTTTTGTAGATGTAAAACTTCTTTGGAAATTTGTTTACTTTGTATTGTGCTCATATTTTCCTAATAAAGTAATTTAGGTGAAGATTTAAATTTAATTACTGCATTTATTGTAACCATACTGGTATATAAATTCATAAATGATATTTTAATAGGAGAAAATGTCCTTTCCCTTAAGCCAAGTGGTTAGATGAAGTTTCCCTCATGATACTGCTACTCTTTTTGTTAGGTGCCATCATAGGATTAAATTAATAGAGACATGTAAAATATTTACCATAGTGACTGGCACATAGTTCATTTTTGATGGCTGCTCTTTGTAATTATTATCTGTTTGTTAAAAAATTAGAGTGGAAGGGAAGATGTGACCAAAAAGCTGTAGAAGTTAAACTATGACTTCGTGCTTTTCTGTACTCAATCTTTCTTGAAAAGCTTATCTTGTAATTATAGTAGCTTAGTCTGCATTATTGGCTGATAATGTATTTTCATGTACACGAAATAGATGAAAGCCAGTTTGGAGGATGAAAACAGAAAAAGGCAGAATCTAATAATATTCCAAACTATGAAATGAGAAAATAAAATAAGAGCAGAATCACAAGGTGGAAATTATAATAATTTAAGGCTGAACATACTTTTCTAAAGACTTTCCAACAGTTTCTTCCCCTAGCTTTCTAAAGAAAGATAATTTGAGTAAAACCTATGATCACTTTTAACTTTGCTAGGTTAACTTTGGTGCTTAACCCTTTATTCTGATGAAGGAACCATGCTAACAGAAAATAGCAGATTTCACTTTTTTGTCTTTGTGAAAATGCGCTAACTTTCAAGGCTCATTAATCTATGTGTCCTCCGCATGTCTGTCAGTTTGCCATGCTGTGGGAGCTTACATGTTGTTGTGATGCTGATGGTTATGACACAGGTATCTTAGACACCAGCAGGGTCACCCATGGTGGAGAGGTTTTAGCTGAGCCTCCAGACTGAGACAGATTATGGAGAAGGATCCAGCAGCCTACTCTCAAAACGATTTGCCACTGAAAACCCTATGAATGGCAGAGAAGCACAGTCAAATATAGTGCTGGAAAATGAGCCCCTCAGGCTGGAAGGAATTCGAAGATGACTGGGGAAGAGTTGCCTCCTCAAAGTAGAGTTGACCTTAATGATGAGAATGGAGTAGAGGCCCTGGGACCTCCATTTGATGATGTGGCACAGCTCAAAATAAGAAGAAACACAGTGTCTGCAACAATGAGCTCAAACATAAAAAAGTCTTGTGTATGGCACAGTGTTGGGTAGTGTTTCATTCTATTGTATATAGGGTCTCTTTGAGTCATATATGACTGGATGGCACCTAAGAACAACAACAATCATCTTTGGATGGAATTATTAAATCCAGAAGTGTAGAAAAGAAAAAAAAAACAGGTTTGTAAAGTAGTTGCATTTTAAAAACAAAGAGTAACACTTCCTGGAATCTATATTTTATTCAGATCTGAATCATTAGTTTTGTTCCTTGGCAAGCTGTCTTTGTGACATCCTGTTGCTGATCTACAAACTCAATATATACAAGCTATGGTAGGTAAGCTCTGTTCCCATTCAAAGTGTTATGTGGGGTACCTCATTTTCAGCCTCGCTGAAGACCTTCTGTGTAGTTTTAATTTTTGATGAGGAATCATGTTGACTTGGTAGAAATAGATATTATGGTTTTGTCCAAAGTGAAACTGAATTGAGATCAAAAGAACTGCTGTGGTTAACAGCCTCATTAGCCAAATGCTGTTAGAGAAGAGTTTTATTTCTGTAGTTAACTTCACTGAAGATTGTCAGTTGGCAAAATGCACACATTGTCAGTGTTCTTGAGCCATATAATCTGAGTAAAAGTTGAAATAATTAGAGGACCGAAGGATCTGGGTGCCCAAGAGCCAGGAATTGGTCTGAGATGTTCACAAAGGCTTAAGCAAGAGAGGATGTCACCCTTCAGTGAATTAAGGTTTTGGCCCTACAGTGAGCGATGGGGGGGGGGAGTAGATATTGAGAATGTGAAAAAGAATGCAGAACAAGTGTGTGTGAAGTGACATAAAATCTTTATAAATTTTGGTTATGGTTTTGATGCTACATGAGGGCCATTCATTATCAATATGTTGATCTGTGTACTTTATCTGTGTTCACCACTGTAAATATCAGGCATTTCCCTTTATGCACATTTAAAAACTAATAATATAAAATATAGAGACAGAAAGAAAATTAAGATTTTATAGGTCTTGAAAATCCCACTGCATGCTACTAATGTGCTTCATCTTATTTCATATTTCATTCATTCTCTGGAATGCCAGTGATACTTTATTCTTACTTATATGGTATTCCTAATAAAAATGCTCATACAGTTGTAATGTGAATGTTCTTTAGGTCCTGATTCTCATCTTGGTTTCCATATACCCTAAGGAATATATAGTGAAGTGCCAGAAACTATAGGATAAATTTGAGCACATTTTCCTCAGAGATGTGGAGGAGGGCATGGTAGACACTACACAAAGAAAAATGAGTGTGTCCTTGCAGCTCTGTGAGCACACTTCTCTGTAATATGATTTGGTTGCTCTTCCTATCAGGTGGTAGACTGTTTTACTCCATCTCTAGACTCTTGTCTGGTATTGTGGTTCACTTTGACCAAAAGCCTATAGCAGAAGTGATATTTTCTGATTTCTGAGCTTAGGCCTCGAATCTTTACAATATCTATTGCTGGAATTAACATTATGTCATGAAGAATCCTTGACTAATCTCCTTGATGATGAGAAACCAGGTAGAGAGCAGAATTCAGGTGACATCAAGCACCAACTGCCAGACAGGCAACTTGGGCCACTGTGGACCATCCAGATGCAGCTGACAGACCAGATGACTGAGCCATGGGGTACATGAATGATCCCAGCCAAGCCCAGAGCAGAGGATTGGCTCAGAGACTTATGAACAAATTAACTTATTGTTTTAAGTCACTGAATTTTGGTGTGGTTCGTTACACAGCCCTACATTATGTGGATCTATTGTGGAGTAGAAGGCAATGTTTGTTTGAAATTTTAATGTAAAAGAATATGTTGCAAGGAAATAGTGACTGTATCTCCTAGATCTTCTGCAGGGTAGCTACTCATATCTGTCATTTGAGGGTACATCACTGAAAGAGTTTGAGATCAACTACATTATGACTAAAGCACCTCAATTATATCTTTAAGCCAATAACCTAGAAACCTGACTCTCCTGCTCCAGTGATGAAAGCTGCTTGGGTTTTCTAGTTCTTAATCTTAATACTTGGCAGTTATTAGAGTTCTTGTACTTTTACATTTTTTTAAAGAAGCCTTTCAAAAATTTCTTCCAATCATTGAGGTAGAAATGGTAGTAATAATATGCTATAACTATTGCTAATTTGTTTAAGGGAGAAATGACAATATTAATCTAAGTTAATTTCCATTCAAGTGAAAAACAATGATTCATTTATCTTTTACCTATACATCTATGCATCTGTGAATGCAATCACCTGTTTTAATCACCCCCTATCACCCTATTGATGGACAATGGATTCTTGCACGAGGATTATGGGGATGGCTGAACACATAACACCTAAGACTGAACAGATGATACCCTTAGCTCTTGGAATCAGTGCTGTGTCATAAGGAAGCCTGAACTGTCATATGCAAGATGAAAGAACACAGAGTAAGCCCCAGATGAAAGACAGCACTAACATTAGACAGGGAGATATATATTGACTTAAGCCAAGCAGAAAAGTACATTATATGTGACTCAGGGACTCCTGGAGGTTACATTCAGAAACAGAGGGAAGAATGTGAGAGGCAGACTTTGCAGTAACAAGAGTATGAGGTGCTTCCTGGTTGCTGCAGGAGGGTGTGATGGGCTTATTTGAATAAACCATAAACTGGAAGATAATTGAAACTTACTACTCAAAGACAAGCAGTAAATATATCCTTTCTGCTTAATAAGGAGGGTTGTTTGGCTAGGGGACTCTATTTACAGGGGAACTTATAGTTAGATCACTTGAGTCCCTCTCAGTTTCACTAGATACCAAGTCAGTGCTTACTATTGGACCTTAACTTTAAGTCTTATGCCACATCATCCAACAAAGATTGAATGAGAGTTACCATGTGCCAGGCACTGTGCTACAAGTTGTGGATAATTAATACAAATAATATGCCAGCTATGCATTTGAGAGACAGAGTCAAACATGTAAATAGGTAATGTCTAAATGCACTGTAGTAGATATATACATATAAGACCTGAGAAAACAAAAAGTAATCAATCTTATATAGATAAGAATAATCTCTCCAGCAGAGTATTTATTTTCTGTCTCCTTTTATGAAAAAGGAAAATCATAGTTGAAGCTCTCCCACAAGATATTCTATTATATATATATATATAATATATATATATAACATATATATATATATATGATATATATATATATATATATGTTGTTGTTGTTGTTAGGTGCCGTTAAGTCAGTATCCGACTCATAGCGACCCTCTGTACAACAGGGGAAACACTATTGTCAGTGCTTCTCGGCTGTTCATAGAGTTTTCAATGGCAGATTGATTTTTGGGAGGGGGTTGCCAGGTCCTTCTCCCAAGCCTACAGCTTCTGGTGTTCCCAGGCGGTCTCCCATCCAAGTACTAACCAGGCCCGACCCTGCTTAACTTCTGAGATCTGACGGGACCGGATGCCACAGGGCTACAGCTGCAGGCATATATATATATATATATGTATATATATATATGTGTGTATATATATGTATATATATGTATATATATGTGTGTATATATATAAAATATACACACATATATATTATATATATGTACACACACATATACACACACATATATATGTATATATATTTGGTCCTCCATATCTTTGGGTTTCATATTTGTGGATTCAAAGCAGACATGAATAGAAAGTATTTTTAAAAATTACAAATGTAGAGCTGGTCACGGTGGTGCACGCCTGTAATCCCATTGGCTTGGGAGGCAGAGGTGGGAGGATCGCAAGTTCAAGACCAGAGGCAGTCTGCATGACTTAGCGAGACCCTGTCTCAAAAAGTGAAAAAATGGGCTGAAGGTGCAGCTCAGTGGTCCAGCACTTGCAGAGCATGCAAGTGCGAGGCCCTGGGTTCAATCCCCACTACCACGCACACAAAAAAAGAAATTACAAATGTAGTGAATATGTATAAACTTTTCCTCTTTTATTATCTAAAAAGTATGGAATTCCAACTGTTTACATAGAATATGCATGTATTAGGTATTATAAGTAATCTAGAGATGATTTAAAATATATAGGAAGGCACAAATAGATTATATGCAAATACTATGTCATTTCATATCAGAGACTTCAGCATCTGCAGATTGTGGTATTTGTATGAAGTCCGGGAACTAATCCCCTAAAGACACTGAGGGATGAGTGTACATTTTTTGTCAAGGTTGTGTTGTATGCCTGTACCCAAATCAGTCTCTGGTTGGGAGAATTTGATAACTGATTGAGACAAGTCATCATTCATCTGCTAGGGTTAGAGAAGGGGGCATGAAACATATGGCTGCTAAAAAAGTCAACAAAAATAATCCTAATTATATTTTAAATCTTCTTATACCCTGCCTCTTCCTTTTTATTCCTTTTTCCTCCTCCTCTTCCTCTTCCTCTACTAAGATGTGGGAGGGATTCACTGTTGGGAAGGCATTTATAGCTTTTGTCCTGCCTTCCCCTATCTGGCCTATCATTGAGTCTTGCCAAGTCTAGCCCCCAAATATTTCTAGAGTCTTTCTAGTTCTCTTCATGCCAACCATCACCACCTTAGTTGAACCAAGTGGAGCTTTTTCCTGGGCTGTGTACTTTGGAAGGCTCTGTGTATAACAATCAATTTTAAGGTGCACACAGGTGCCTTTGTTGAATCTGATGCTCGCACTGACAGCTTGATCCTTGGCCCTACATTTTTAATCATATGATTAACATTATTCTGTTCCCAGGGAATTGCTTCTACACAACTTCTACCCTATGTTCTTTAAGCCAGTGATGGTCACATTAAAAAAAATTTATGAAAGCTTGCGGGGTATGCTTGTACCAATATTGGGATGATTTAATATATTAAAAGATTTGTGCAAACATTTCAGTCTAAATTTAGGATATTCCATCATTCTCAAAAGAATTCCTATATTTATTAGCAATCATTCTTTATTCCCTCTTCCCCTTCTTCACCCCTTCCCAGTGCCCTTGGCAATAATGTAGTTTCTTTCTGTATAGATTTGCCTGTACTAGGTATTTCATATACATGGTATAATACAATATGTGGTCTCTTGCGACTAGCTTCTTTTGCTTAGTTGCTGTAAATTCTTGCACAATGCTGTATTGTTCTCCAGTGGGGCTGAATGTTCAATTTTTTGCTTGTGAAAAAGGAATTTTTCCAAGTATAGGAAAAGTATTTAAAGGTAGTGAGTGGTTCCAAATGTGACAAATGTCCATTAAACATTGCTAACTCCTTTAATGGGCTGGGATTTAGTTCAGTTGGTAGAGCACTGCTCTGCAGTCTCCGAGGTCCTGGGTTCGATTCCCAGCACTAAAAAAATGGGAAAAGGACGTGGCAATCCACTCCTGAGGCAATCCGGAAACAATCAGCCATCAAAAGCCCTATGAGGGTCGCTATGAGTTGGACACGACTCGACGGCACCTAACAACAACAACAACTCTTTTAAGTCTCAGCTTAAATGTCCCCTCTGAGACCACGTACATCCCAGGTCGATATAGATCATCCTTATTTTCCTACCTCTCAGCCCCTTGTTTTTTTTCTTATAAATCATTTGTGATAACTTGAAATCATGTTGTCAGTCAGTGTGTGTGGTGTGTGTGTTTTATTTCTCTTTTACTGGAATATAGACCTCCTGAGCAAATGAACTATGTGTATCTTGTTCATATTTGTATCTTCAGCTGTTAACATCATGGCTTAAAGTAGGCATTCAATTTATCAATGAATGAGTAAATGAATTATTGCATGATAAAATGAATGTAGTAGGTGGCAGTGCTTGATGCAGAATGATGATGGTTAATTCAACATGGAGATTTTAAGTGTAAGAAGTTGTGAGACAGACATCCAGGTGACTGTCTTGGGCAGCTGGTATACATAGTTTGTACACACTGTTGGTGGAGAGTTTTAAAGTTAAACAGTGAAGAAAGGAGTATAAAAAAGAAATATTCTCTTTATCTATTCCATCTAAATCCATTTCCCCAGAGGTAAACATTTAACTGGATTTAAGTTTTTAACTGCTTACTGCCATTGATTATTTTGTTAAATATTCTGCTATATTGCTTCTTCTCAATTTATCAACTTCTGAATTATCTATTGCTATGCTACAGATAGGAGGCTTTAGTCCATTTGTCCAAAATTTCTATCATTCTTCTTTCCTCCTCCTAAGATATTTGTATCTTTTAAACATTTCCTACTTGAATACATGTGTAAATTTAAATAATTTTCTTATGTTTGCTTCTACAAAGTTATAAAGTGCCTCATACCTCTCCAAGTTGTAAGATGAAGATATTTGTGTGTCTAGCCTTCCTTCTATTTCTATGCATAATTTCCAAAAGTTGAACTTTTAGTTTCACATAGTCAGGATTGATAACATTTACATTCTCCTGTCAAATATTCCACCAACTGCTCAAAATCATGTCATATTTGAATTAGTTTCATGGTTGAATTATGTCGTTTCTATCATTTTTATTATCATTCCCAGACTACTTGGTTTCTTTTTTTTTTTTTTTTTTTGCCCTGATGGATGAAAAAAAGCACACATCTTTTATCTATACCACAGTGCTGATGTCTTCTAGTTTCCTACTTATGATCTTCATTTTTAGAGTAGGTTAGTTAGGTTAGTTTCTTTTTCTTAAAGCCACTGACCTCCTATTTTATCTGGAGTAGTTATATAAACAATGGCTTGATTGTACTGTGTTCTATTTTCCTGCTGTCCTAAATCTCTATACTTTTTTCTTGATTCTAGTAAAAGCAAAAAGTTATATTGATATAAAATATGTGTAAGAAAATGAAATTTCACTTAGAAGTGGAATAAATCCTACAGACATGTAAATTATATTGTGGAGATGAAATATTATTTTATCAAACAATAAGCTGCATAAATATGGAAAACTCTTGGCATTTTATGTGTCTCGGACTAAATTAATATTGTGCCTCTAATTCTAATGCTTATTATATTATAATCAAAAGAAAAAGAGTATCTTGACAAAATTCTTGCTAGAAGAAAAGCCATAAAGGAGAGAGGGAACTCAGACCTTAGTAAGTTCTGTTTTCTTATGAGATATGAGTAGACGATGTGGATGATTACCTGATCTTCAACATTTATTTAATATATGAAAATACTATGAAACTGAAAGGCAAAAATTATGCAAATAAGAGTTAAATCGTAGACAATAAAATGTAAGTAGTTTTCATACTCTCAGAGGCAAAGTATGAAGAATGGATATCCCAGAAATAAACAAATTCTCAGAGTCTGTCAAATTTTGGCACATAGTATTTAATAACATAAAACATAGATTTATGAAACACACATACACAGTCATGTATATAAAAGCCTGATTGGCAATGAGACCAAACTGACATAAGGCACAGTAATTATGCCAGTGTAACCATCCTTATCACATTAATGTGCCCCATTATGTGATGATTAAACCTTTCCATTTATCTAGCTTGCCATAATGTTTGCATTCCAAGCAGAAATGAGAATTACAAATTATGCTTAGGCAAGGGGAAATATCACAGTGTAATAGTTCTGACAGTTTACAGTATAGAGATTATAGAAAGTTTGCAAAGTGCTTTTCACATAGATTTTTCTCATCTATTTTCCATAACAACTCTGAGAAATGCATGCCTCTGTATTAGCTCCACATTATTTCTAACAAAGATGAGGATCAAAAAGTTATATAAATATATTTTTAAGGCTTTTTAAATACAAAACTGCTGATAAGGAGCTGAACAAGATTCAAATACAGGAAACATAGTTATTAGTATCTCTCCTGCAACGCAAGATGATCTGTTTATCACCTGTTAATGTTTATTATTCAGACAATATCAACGTAATGAAGGAAAATTGTTGGATGTTTGTGGGCATTTAAATTTCTCACACATGGTACTGTTTATACCCCAGTACATCTTCTAAAGGTCAGAGTATAGAAAAGTCAGAAGACTTGCACTTCCATCTTGGTGGTTCTCTGGAAAATTTGTGAATAAGGAGGGCAATCCTGAGTGTGTCTCACTCTGTGCACCCATTGTCTAGATAAATTCTGTTAAAAGTTAGTACCCAGAAAAGCTATGAAATGGGAAAGAAGTCATACATATATCTACTGGTTTGCCTCAATGGTGTGTTTGTGGGTTCATTCATGTATTATTTTATTTACTGAATATTTTTTGAGCAATAACATATGTCAACTTGATTCAGAATGTACAAAAGTAAAAACGATAACAACAACAACAAAATGATCTGAAATTTCAGTAGATAATTCAAAAAGACCTTGCAGGCCATGTAAAGACAGTTTATTTCACTTTCAATGCAACAGAAAACTATTGATGCACTTTAAGCAGAGGTGATGTAATTTAAGTAGAAAAAAGATCATGATTGAGGATCTGCAGAGCATGGGTGGAAAAAAAGCCAAGACAAAATCTATTCAACTTTTGTACCTTTGATTTTATTTCATTTTAGCCCATATACATTTCCTCTGATGTATTATAACAAGTGGGTATTTATTCACCCATTCCCAACCAACATCCTGGTAATGTGTTTTAAGATTTTGAGTGATGATCTGGTTGACCACTATATCATTGTGATTTGGCTTGCTGCCTTTTGAACTCATGTTCAGTATAATTATGAGACTTAAGTATATTAAAGCCCAGTGATTCCTTGATCCTTTGGTATGTATTCTGATATCTAATCTAAGACTGCAAAACTTACAGCTAGTTCTTTCTGGATATTTTATCATCTATCTGTCCTGTTTTGTTATGTCTTAGGGGAAATTTTTGATGCAATTTTGTAATAAGTTGTCATGGTTTTAATTATTTCTGAATCTAAGTATTTAGCAGGTGTGTTCTGCTTGAGAAAACCATTATTTGTTTGTGTTTCACTTTTTCTGCAAGTAGCTAACAACCAAGTGGATCAGCACATCTTAATAAAGATACTAAGTTTCCACTGAAAAACAAACACTAAAAAACAAATTTAGATTTTATAGAATTTAATGTTAAAAAGTGGATTCATATACTCAATTTGAAAAATGTTTAAACATTTTTACAACAAATATATCACGGACCAGTTTTAAAACTTAAGTTATATTAGAATTAAATTAAATGTAATTTAAAATTAATTAGAATAAAATATAATTTGGAATTACATTTAATTGAAGTTAAACATTCAGTTCCTTTGGTTGCACTAATCATATTTAACCATCCTCTCGTGTAGCTGGTGACTACAGTACTAGAAAGCACAAGTTTTGATAATTTGCTGTAATTCTGAAGAACTGAACCTGCTGTTTCCCTAGCAACTTTTTAACTTTTATAGTACTTTTTAAAAAACATACTTGGTATGCAACATCACTTTTCCTTTCAAGTAATTTCAAGTCAGAATGATCATACTCTGGTTCAAGTAGTATTATGTTCCATGCCTTTATATTTTCAAAATCATTCAAGTCGCTGTCTGAGAATACATTCATGGAGCCAGCATATATTATCAATTGCCCATGAAGCTGTGCTTGTTCTAGGGAATGACATTTTCATCTACTGACTAGATGACTAGTTATCCTTCCAGTTTGGGTGCATATAAGCTTGCCGTTTGCTTATATATTCTTGTGTCAAGCACATACTCATGGAAGAACTTAAAAGGCCAATGTTGGATAATTTTTGTAGATGGCATTTGTCAAACATTCAGGTTTCTTGATATATTTACTTATAATTAATGCACATGTACTGATGGAGATTTAGTGTGTTTACTTAGTATGTTTATGCTGCTATGCTATGAAATGACAGGCAGTTCAGTTTGCCTGTCTTGTTGATTGTTGATTGAGAATATTTGTGTGTGTGTGTGTGTGTGTGTGTGTGTGTGTGTATGTGTTTTAAACTTTAACTTAAAATTATTTCCTATGACTTAAGCATCTTATTGAAATCTTTGGATGGTTTAATTCTAGCAGAATACTTTTAAATTCTTGTAGATTATAAAAATTCCACATTTAGATTGATTGCCCATTTATATTTTTAATTTATGGTATGATATATTTATAGAGTACCTACTGTGTTCAAAATAATGCACTCTGTAAGAGAGAATTCTTGACCTCTTTCTGTAAGTAACTTAGATTTTCGCTGACATATGCCACTTCACTACAGTTAATATGTTATAATATTAGCCATGGGAGTCATGGTCCTATGCTAGGTGAGCATCTTGGCTGGACATATCTGTCTGCTCTTGTCAAAGTACACAGGGAACACAACAGTGGTGTTGAGCTTTGTTCCTCACTGTCATTAATTACTGAATGTGATGAAAAGATCACCTAACCTTTTTCCCTTGTTCTCCATTGAAAGCCAAGGATCAAATGGGCCTTGCTTGTGGCTGATTGATTTGATGTTAAGACAAAGCAAACATGGTATCTGGGCTTGAGGAGGGATAGGTCATCTACCATAGGATGGATAATTTTGTACCACATTTACAGCTGCTGAAACAATCAGTAAAGAAAAGGAAAACAAGAAGCACAAGTTACAAACAACATTAGCAGGAGAATGATAGAACTTCTATACTCTGACTTCCTGTGTTTGTTCATGGCCTCAGTCAGGTGCAAAGAACATGTTGCATCTTGCTTCCTGGGCTTCCTAAAAGGCAGAGCCTGAGGCAGAAGTTAAATTTCGGTGCTTTGTGTGTGTGTGGGGTGGGGTGGGGTATAGCATCCTAGGGAGTAGGTGTTTGAGATATAGGGTTAGCAAAGCAGGGAGGAAGATGCATTGTGGAGGCTGTGGGTGACTGTGATTGTATTTCAGGGGACCCTAAGAAAGCATGTATGATGTGTTTCAGACCTTCTCTGTCAGTTCTCACCGGTTCTTGATGGAAAGCCACCCTGTGAAATGTTTAAATCCTCCTGCATTTCTGGCTTATGCAAATGAGTGCTGGGCAGGTCCTGGGCTATCCTATGCCTTAGTTCAGTCCTATGCACAGTCTGATTCATGGATGGCAAACCATCACTAGTGTATGTTGTGATAAGTACAGAAATTGAGAGCAAGTGTTCAGAAACTTATGTAGTGTCTTCACTGAGTAATTTTATGTTTATTGAGTCTAACAGTTAAAAAATGGGATTGTCTTTCTGTATTCTTTTACTCCAGGTCATTTTTATAGCAATTATTTTTTAAATGGTATATTACTATCAGTCAGCAATGGATAGGATTAAAAAATGATCCTTAATCAAAGGTAGATTGAGAATGACTGCTTTAGATTTTTTTTTCAGTATTGGGAGGTTGAACCCAGGGCCTCATGCAAATTTTGCAAGTGCTATAACACTGAGCTGCAACCCCCAGCCTGTTTTTTACATTTTATTGAGACAAAGTCTGGTAAAGTTATACAGGCTGCCTCTGGCCTGGAATTTATGATCCACCTGCTTCTGCCTCCCAAGTCACTGGACGTATAGGCATGCACCACCATGCCTTGGCTATCACTGCTTTAGTTTAAATAGGTATGCCTTGTATGGAAGTGGGAAATATACTGTGCATGTATGAGGTAAGGTAATATGGGAGATAGGCTGTGCAAGTATGAGATAAAGTAATATCATGTGTTATATGGGATATGAGTAAGATCATATGCAGAGCTGGTGACCACAGAGATGGCTAGAACAAGTAGCCCAAATCCCTAAAGAACAGCGAGGCTGACCAATGAAACCCATTATTTTGGCTGGCCACCATGGCATACACTTACAATCCCAGCAATTTGGGAGCCTGGAGGATTGTAAGTTCAAGGCCAGAGGCACCTTGCAGAATTTAATGAGACCTTGTCTCAAAATAAAAAATAAAATAGAAGATAGGGGTGCAGCTCAGTGGTAGAACACTTGGCTACTATGTATGAGGCCCTGGTTCAACCCCCTCTGGGTACTGAAGAAAAAAACATGATTTTGTACAGTTAATATACACTAATATAAAACCTTTAAAAAAGTGAGACAGAGAATCTAAACAAACACCTAAGAGGTGTTCATATTCATGATACTTGGATAATCTGAAATAGTAGCTCTGAAGCTTTTTAGTCTCAGGATCCCTTCACTCTCTTAGAAATTATGAAGGACAACAAAGAGCTTTTATTTATGTGGGTTATAGCTATTAATACCACATTTCAAACAAAACAGAAAATTAAAAAATTCTTTGTGAATTTACTTAGCTATGGTGAATTTATTACATGATGATATACACAAAATAATATTTAATGATTGTATTACAAGATATAATTATTACTGATTATGCTTTCTGAAACAATAATTATTTAGTGAGGATGACATTATTTTACATTTTATCAAATCTCTTTAATGTCTATTTTAATAAAAGACAAGTAGAATTCTTATAACTGTTTCTGAATTCATTATGTGAAAAAGTGGATTCTAGATTTAGATTTATGCAATAGATACCTAATAAACATTTTCCATGTGCTAGTTGCTGTGGGTAAATACTGTTGTGATAAACATGAAGAAAACTACATACTTCTTCATTTGAATTTCAAAGAAAAGATAGAAAAGTGAATTTATGAATCAAGGCATGGCAATATGGTAAGTGCTAAAGTGTCCCAATGCAAGTTATGTTCTGAGGGACAAAAAGTAAGTGGTCCTTTACTTGTGGGAGGAATTGGGTATGCTGCATAGTAAATTATGTCATAATTTAATATAACTGTATTTTAATTTTAAGTAGGTAGGAATGTCACAATTCTAGTGGAGAATGAAATGTTTACATTTCACTAGCCAAAGACTGGTGAAGTGAATCAAAAAGAAGAATTTAAGAAATAAAAAATCTACTGGAAAGAAATACTGAGGAACAGGCAAAGGCAGACAGAAAGAGTCAACTAGAAAAGTATTACATAAGGAAGTACTAGAGTCAACCTGGACTTGATGATGAGGACATTAAAAAGACTTTTAAGAGGCGACAGAGATTTTAAAAAGTAGTACAAGACAGATGTCATAGATAATTTATTACCTAGAAAACTGTTAGTTAGATGGATATAAAATTGCAGGGTAGGAGAGTTAGGTGTGGAAAAAATGTACCCTAGTAAAAGTTAATGTGCTAAAGCAATATGCTTTCAAAGTCAGTTAGTCAAGATTATTGAGAATAATGGAAGGTAGAGTGGACAGCTGTAGTTAGAGTTTATGAGGCTGCAATAAAAAGAAGAGAAAAAGAAAGTTTGAAGCTTATGTATATTTGAAAGAATATAGAAATTATCCAGCTTGAACGATAAACCACATTATAGAAGGAAGAAAGGGAACAAGGTACAAAAAACAATGAAGCCAGGCAAGATGCTCCATGCCTGTATTCTCTGCAACTCAGGAGGCTGGGGCATAAGGATCATGAACTTGAGGCTAGAGGTAAATTGTGCAATTTAGCAAGTTCCTGTCTCAAAATAAAAACTAAAAAGGGGCTGAGGGTGCAGCTCAGTGGTAGAGCACTTGCCTAGCATGTGCAAGACTCTGAGTTCAACCCTGCAGGTACTAAAAAGAGAGAGAAAGGGGAGAGAGAGAGAGAAAGAGAAAGAGAGAGAGAGAGAGAGAGAGAGAGAG
>VMDO01025378.1:0-12696 GCA_007922755.1 Pedetes capensis
TGAAAAGCAAAGATGTCACATTGAAGACGAAGGTTGTCTGACTTATGCCATGGTGTCTTCAGTGGCATCATATGGTTGTGAAAGCTGGACATTGAACAAGAGAGACAGCAAAAGAATTGATGCTTTTGAATTGTGGTGCTGGAGACGTCTATTGAATATACCATGGACTGCCAAAAGAACCAACAAATCTGTCCTAGAAATGCAACCAGAGTGCTTCTTCGAAGCAAGAATGGCCACACTGCATCTTACATATTTCAAACATGTAGTCAGGAGAGATCAGTCCCTGGAGAAGGACATGATGTTTGGGAGAGTGACAGGTCAACACAAAAGAGGAAAACCCTCCACCAGATGGATTGACACAGTGTCTGCAACAATGGACTTAAACATAAATAAGATCGTTTGCCTGCACAGAATCGGGAGGTGTTTCGATCTGCTGTACATAGGGTCACTATGAGTTGGACTCGACTCGATGGCACCTTTCAACAACAACAACAACCTATAATCTGGACTGAAGTCCTGGGTTCACTTCCCAGCACCACAAAAGTGGGAGAAGGACCTGGCAATCCACTCCCAAGGCAATCCCGAAACAGTCAGCCACTGACAATCCTATGAGGATCACTATGAATTGGACAGGACTGGACAGCACCTAACAACAACATCACCTGTGATCTTGGTGAGGTACTGGGAGTTCAAACTGCGTTGCTTTGAACACATGGTGCCATTGGGAGGGTGGGGGTCCTGCCTGCACTTCCACCACACTGCATGTCCTTGGTGCATTCTCAGTACCCCTGTGGCTCACAGGCAGTTGTGAGGGGTTTAGTCTGGCCAATGGACTCTAATGGTGAACATGGAGGCAGCTAGGATCTCAGCTTTTCCAGGCAGCTCCAGTTTAGCAGCAGACATCCCAGAGGGGTGCCAGAGCACCTGCCTTGGTTAAAGTACCTTTGGCTCAAGCTTAAGGCTATGCTTCTCAAAGTGTGGTACCATCAGCATCATCTTGGGGAGTCCTGATACAAACGAAAGATTGAGCAGTTTTCAAAGGATTTGTCTCAAAAAAAAAAAAAAAAGTGGTTTTATGAGCATTCTAGGAGAGGACAGATCACCAGGAAGTAGGAAGTAGGGGCAGAGGCTGCTTCTGGTTAGTTGTGGTCCTTGCTTATGCTTATCTGCTCTCCACGCAGTTGTGAGATTTTCCAGCCACTCTCAGGAGACCAGCTAGCTTCTGTCCAGTCACCAGCTCCAAATAGCTGCCTCTGCCCTGTCCTTCAGTCAAAATCTTACAGATGAAAATACCTCACTTTCCACCCAGCAAAGAAGCTCCCTTGGATTACATGGCACCCCTTGAGTCAGGTAGCTGGGGGCTCGCAGTAGGTGTGGGGCTTACTTGGAAGTTGGGTCTGGGTGAAGATACAAGGGACAGGTCCCCTGAGAAGAGGCCCTGGAGAGGGCGGGAAGATTGGGCTCTTTGTGTCCTATGTCAAGAAAATCATGGCAAGCAGGACATTTGGGGGAGCCCAGGTGATATAACTCCAGGACTCCCAGACTTAATGTGGAAAAACTGCAGGTGGCTGGAGGGTTTTCTGCTAAAAGGAGAGCAAAGTCTTAGTTATATACACAAGAACTGAATTTGAAAATAGGTGTTCCAAAAAAGTTAGAACGGCAAACACCCATAGCATCTCTCTTCACAACAGCCAAAAGGTGGAACTACCTAATGCCTATCAACAGTGGTTAAACACAATGTAGTATTTGCACACAATGGAATACTATTCAACCATTAAAAGGAATAAAGTTCTGATACAATATATGACATGGATGAACGTGAGAAGCCAGTGACAAAGAACCATATACAGTATTGTTTAATACTTGTTGTTGTTAAGTGCCATCGAGTCGGTATCTGACTCATAGCGACCCTCTGTACAACAAGGGAAACACTATTGTCAGTGCTTTTCTGCTGTTCATGGGGTTTTCAATGGCAGATTGATTTTTGGGAGGGGGTTGCCAGGTCCTTCTCCCAAGCCTACAGCTTCTGGTGTTCCTAGGTGGTGTCCCATCCAGGTACTAACCAGGCCCGACCCTGCTTAGCTTCTGAGATCTGACGGGATCGGATGCCACAGGGCTACAGCTGCAGGCTCTTGTTTAATACTATCTATATGAAATATCCAGAATAGGAAAGTCTATATGCACAAAAACTTCCCAGTGGTGGCTTCCAGGGGCTGGGGGGAAGAGGAATGGGGAATGACTGCTCCTGGTTACAGGTTTCCCTTTGGGATGACAAACAAAATTTCTGGAACTAGACAGTGGTGACGGTTGCACAAGGTGGCGATATTTAAGGCCACTGAGTTGCACGTTAAAACGACAGATTTTGTTATATGTATTTTACCACAATATTTTTTAAAAGTCTAGTTAGTTATTGTTACAGAGACTCCTGGACCCTGTAACAGGCAGGAAGACCCACGCAGGAAGGTTGCGGAAAGCAGCATTAGCCACCCGACCTGCCCGCGAGGCTGGCTGCGACGCCGGGGCTCCGATGGCGCACTCCGCGGCGGTGTTGGCGCGGCGTCACTGAGATGCCGCCTGCGGTGCGAGCCGCAGATTTCCCTGCTCCAGAGCACAGGGAGGCGTAGAGGCGAGCGGGGTCCGTTTGCAGCTTCCAGGGCTGGCGACGGTCACAAAGGACGCGCGGGTGGTGGCGAGCACGGGCTCCGGGACACCGCTCCCGCGCCGGGCCGCGCCTCCAGTCCCCGGGAAGGGGCTGCGGGACTTTGGCCGCTCGTCCCCGCCGGCGCCCGCCCCCGCCCCGCTGTCTGGCTTGGCCCAGTCAGGCCCGGGGAAAGGCAGGAAGGCGCCGGGGCCTCTGGCGGCCACATGCCGGTGGGTCCGGGCTGGGAATGTCTGGAGCCGTCTGGCGCCGCGGACTCGCGGGGGTCGGGGCCGGCCGGGCGCGGCTGCTGGCGCGGACCGCGGCTGCCTGCAGGGCGCGCGGTGCTCTGGCGCCGACTCATGGGTGGAATCTCCCTTGTTTAGGATGTGTGGGTCTTCTTTAGATCCGGCTGTGCATTTTAGGCAGTGATGCTTAAGTCTTCTCAACTCATGGTATCAAGCGGCACATAGTTTAAACTTGTCGATTGTCCCTTGGCAATTAGAAAGTATTTTGTGCATACATCACCTGTTTTTCATCAGACCTTTTAAATTTTATTAATTTAATAGTTTTTATATCACACAGACACATAGTTTCCTATTTTATTAATCAGGTTGCAATCTATTGCTGTTATTTATTTATTATTTTGCAATATTGAGGGTTGAACCTAGGGCCCCACACATACTTTTGCTAGTGCTTTATCACTGGGCTGCACCCCCATCCCATTTTTAAATTTTTAAAATTTTGAGTCAGGGTCTCATTAAATTAGCTAGGCTGCCTCTGAGTCTCTGGGTTTAGGAACCTGTGCCACCTGACACACTCGGCTGAGAGGAGTTATTTAAAAATGAAGATGCAGCCCTGTGTCTTGGCGCTTGCCTGTAATCCCAGAGATTCCAAAGGCTTGAGAGGGAAGATTTCAAGTTCAAGGCCAGAGGCAGCCTGCACAATTTAGCAAGACCCTGTTTCAAAATAAAACGTAAAAACAGGGCTGGAGAGGCAGCTCAGTGATAGAGCATTTGCCTAGCATGCACTAGGCCCTGGGTACAACCCCCAATACAGAAAAACAAACAAACAAACAAACAAAAACGACAAGATCTGGATACAAGGTGTGCTCATTGCTGCATTGAGGTTCTCAGTGGACATTTCGATAGATAAATAAGGTGATATATAGAAAGTGATATTGCATGATTAGAGTTATATATAGAAAGAATTTGATACACAATGATACAGATAGATACATAGGTGTAAGTAGGCAAGTGCCGTCCTCGAGTCAGGTCTGACACACAGTGACCCTCATTGCTTTGGGAGTGGATTGCCATATCCTTCTCCCATTTTTATGGTGCTAGGGATCAAACTTGGGTCCTCAAAGAATGCAGAGCAGCACACTACCAGCTGAGCTAAACCCCAATCTACATAGATTGTTGTTGTTGTTAGGTGCGGTCGAGTCGGTATTCAACTCATAACGACCCTACATACAACAGGGGAAACACTGTTGTCAGTGCTTCTCTGCTGTTCATAGGGTTTTCAACGGCAGATTGAGTTTTGGGAGTGGATTGCCAGGTCCTTCTCCCAATCCACATAGATGGATAGCTTTAATTCATATCCAGTACCATAGGATTTGTTATGCATAGGGTTTTCAATGGCTAGTTGTTTCAGGAGTGGGTCCTACTCCCTGGTCTGTCTTAGTCTGGAAGCTCAGGTGAAACCTGTCCACCATGGGTGACCCTGCTGGTATCTGAAATACCAGTGGCATAGCTTTCAGCCTCATAGGAACATGCAAGCCCCACTGTATGGCAAACTGACAGACTTATTTATGAACATCAAAGAATATAGCCTGCTTTATAGATTGTGACTGAACAACAACAAAACAAAAATCCTTATAACTGTGTTAGGATGCAATTTCACAATAAATGGAGAAAAGATTGAGGTTGTCCATGATTTTGCTTTGCTTGCTTCTACAATCAACACCTGTGGAAGCAGCAGTCAAGAAATCAAAAGACGCATTGCTTTGGGAAAAGCTGTGGCAAAAGATTTCTTTAAAGTATTGAAAAGTAAAGATGTCACATTGAAGACAAAGGTGCACTTGACTCATGCCATGGTATTTTCAGTCTCATCATATGTTTGTGAAAGCTGGACATTGAACAAGGGAGACAGGAGAAGAATTGATGCTTTTGAATTATGGTGCTGGAAATGAATACTGAATATACCATGGACTGTAAAAAGAACCAACAGATCTGTCCTAGAAGACATGCAACTAGAGTGCTCCTTGGAAGCAAGGATGGCTAGACTGCTTCTTATTTATTTTGGACATGTAGTCAGGAGGGACTAATCCCTGGAGAAGGACATCATGTTTGGGAGAGTGGCAGGTCAACCAAAAAAAGGAAAACTCTCCACCAGATGGATTGACAAAGTGTCTGCAACAATAGGCATAAACATAAATAAGATCATGGGCCTGGCACAGAATCAGGGGAATGTTTCGTTCTGCTGTACATAGGGTCACTATGAGTCAGATCTGACTCAACAGCACCTAACAAGAACCACCACAGGATTCATTCTCCTTTTCTCTCTTTCCATGATTTGTTGTGTATATACTCTTAAGGTGAATATCACCTCATTTATTCTTTATTTCTGTCATTACAGTAAAATGTTTTTGTTAGTAAAATTTGAAGCCACCAAAATGTAAAAGGAGGAAAATCAACCTCAATCTCTGCATAAAAATACAACTATGGCTGGACATAGTGATGCTTGCCTGAAATCCCACTACAGGGGTGCTGAGGCAGGACAGCTTGGGCAACAGATGTGGACCTTGTCTCACAAAACAACCAATCCCCCTCCCAATTTTGGTAGAGTTACATCCAGCTTTTTCTTTATGTATAGGTCTCTTCTCTTTAGTTACATGAAATCATAATGTAAATGCAATTTCACAGCCTGTTCCTTTCCATCCAATTTTGAATGGGTGGGCAAATTACAACCCATAGGCCAATCCTGATCCACTGCCTTTTTTTGTACCTCTGTGAACTCAAATTGTTTTTTAAACTTTAAATGGCTGAAACAAAATCAAAAGAGCAACACATTGTCAATGGCTGTTGCTGCTACCACAGCATAGTTGAGTAATTGGAAAGAAGACCAAATTTCTGGCAGAGCCTAGTCCTTCACAGGAAAAGTATGCCAACCCTTGCAATATTATATCTTTCGTTTCTTTGTGTGAGACAGGTTCTCCCTATGCAGCCCAGGCTGGCTTCAGACTTGTAATCCTCCTGCTTCAGCCTCCTGAGGCAATATTGTATTTTAATTATATTATTAAGTTGGTTGCTTAATCTGTGTTTTGATATGTTATAGAAGTTGTTGTTAGGTGCCCTTGAGTTGGCTTTGATTCATAGTGATAGTATGTACAACAGAATGAAACACTC
This sequence comes from Pedetes capensis, assembly GCA_007922755.1. Lineage (NCBI taxonomy): Eukaryota > Metazoa > Chordata > Mammalia > Rodentia > Pedetidae > Pedetes > Pedetes capensis. The sequence goes on from VMDO01025378.1 coordinate 6,049, forward strand.
CCTGACACTGTGCCGTGCCTGGCACTATGTCAGTGCTTCTCTACTATTCATAGGGTTTTTCAATGGCTGATTGTTCGGGAGTAGGCTTCCAGGTCCCTTCTCCCATTTTAGCAGTGCTGGGGATGGAACCCAGGGCCACAGAGAGTGCAAAGCAGCACTCTACCAACTGAGCTAAGCTCCAGCCCTGTTATAGGAGTGATAACACAGGAATACTTAGAATTGTTAAAGTGCCCAATAAAGGCTACTTATTATAATTAATTTTACTGAAAGAAAAAAAAATCCTGACCCAAACTGGATACAATGGCATGTACCTATAATCCCAGTACTCAGTCAGCAAAGGCAGGAGGATCTCGAAGCTAGCCTGAGCTACCTGGCAAGACTGTCTCAAGAAAAAAAGAAAAAAAAAAAAAAAAAGAAGTCCTGGTGTACAGAATCAATAAACATAATAAAATGGTTGTTTATGTCACTGAATTTGGGATGGTCGTTGGCAGTAATAGTAGTTGAAAAAGTATCTTCTCAATAAAGGACCATTATAGGACTCCAATGAAAGTTGTTGTTAGGTGCCATGGAGTTGGATCTGACTCATAGCAACTCTCATAGTTTTCAGTGGCTGTTTTGGGGTTGTTTCTGGAGTGGGTTGCCATGTTCTTCTCCCATTTTTGCAGTGCTGGGGATCAAACTCTGGGCCTCAGAGAGTGCAGTGGGGCACTCTCTAAACCCCAGACCCTTAAAGAAAGTATAAACAATAAAAAGCCCTGGAGAATGGAGAATCTAGACTAAAGGTAGCAAGTATAACTAAATAGTAAATATAGGTACTCCTCAACTTATAGGGTGGTAACGTCCTAATAAACCCATTGGAAACTGAAGATATAAGTTGAAATATGCACCTACACTACACAACGTCATAGCTTAGCCTGGCTATCTTAAACATGCTCAGAACACTTATATTTGCTGATAGTGGGACAACTCTTCTAACACAAAGCCTATTTTATACGAAACTGTTGACTCTCTCATGTAATTTATTGATAACTGTACTGAAAGTCAAAAACAGAATGGTTGTTTTAATATGTTTATGCAGCACTGTAAAGTTGAAAAATTAAGTGGAATCATTGTAATTCAGAGATCACCTGTGTAGTTGTGGGTTCTCTAGTAGTCAGACGGAGTGGTATTTACGTGTAGTCCCAGCTACTTGGGAGGCTGAGTCAGGAGGATTGCTTGAGCCCATGAGTGCATAAACTTGTAGGCCAGCCTAGGCAACACAGTGAGACCCTGTCTCAAAAAAAAAAAAAAAAGCTCATATTGTGTAATCTCTAGAAAGGAAGTTTTCTGGCAGTATTTTTTTTTTCCTTTGGAGACAGGTCTCGTTCTGTCATCTAAGTTGGTCTTGAACTTACGGACTCAAGAGATCCTTTAGCCCCAACCTCTTGAGTAGCTGGAACTGTGGCCACATCCAGCTTCTCTGGCACTAGATTCTAAATAGAATCTGCTAAATAGTTCTTTGTATAAGGGATGTTGGGAAACAGAACAGGCAAGTGCTTTATCAGTAGTTTTATAGATATTACAAAGGCTGTTTCTAGTAGAGACCATGAGTGAAATCCAAGTACTTGTACACAGCGCTAAATCATAAACTCATATTGCTTAAGCACATAGCCAGTAGGTAATCTAACTTGATACAGAGACAGAGCTTATAAAACCTAGAGGAATGAATGGTTAGCACACTATTTTGACCATTGGAGCAACCATATCAACCAGGCTGTGAGCAAGGACTTGTTGGCAGTCAATTAAAAAATAAGTTTTCTGGTCAATACCCGGATTGCAGGAATTCTATGCTGTTGATTGACAATACATCCTTAAATGTGTTAAAGCATAAGAAAAGGGGTTTCCCTAGCTCACTCTGGGGGCCCCCTCTGTATATTCAGAGGGTCCTTGTTCCTCCTCTTGTACTTTCCCTTTTCCCCACTTTCACTGTTACTAGTTATTTTCCCCACTGTTCTTAATAAAAGCTTTCATTTTTCTGTACCTCATGTGGCTTCCTGTACCATTCTTGATCCATGGAGTCAAGAACCCAGAAATAAAGACCTTCCCACTGGTCCAGTTTGGCAACATTTTTGGTGCATTGGCCAGGAAATTTTTCTGCAGCTGGGGAATTTAAGTCTTTGCTAAGAAGGAAGGCTCCTCCTCCACCCATAGAGATGACACCTGCTTGGGATGCTTTTAACCCTCAGTTCCTTAAAACAAAAACTTCTGACCTTTTCTGTATGCAAGGCTGGCCAAAGTATGGACTTCTGGATAGTTAGACCTGGCTCCCAGAGGGAAGTATTCATTATAATACCATTTTACAACTAGATCAGTTCTGTAGAAAGGATGGAGGTCCCTTATGTACAAGTCTTTTTCACCCTGAAGGATAATCAAAAACTTTATAAAAACCAACAAATTAGATGTCACCCTTTTGCTAGCCCTTACTGCCCCAGTCCCAAAACTACCAACATCTGATCAACATCAGAACCCAAAACAAGATCCCCTTGCAGGTTCTTCAGAGGTCTCCTGTCCTCCTTAACCAGGGACCCCCCCACTCCTGAGGAGCCTTCTAGTAAGTCCATTCCCAAGAGACCTGGCCCTAGAAGGCCCTCTCAACCAAAACCAGTTTCCATGAGTCCCCTGAAAGAGGTAGTAGGAGGCAAGTTTGGGACTACCTGGGTTCATGTCCCATTCTCTGTGGCTGACTTAAGACAGATCAAGTCAAATATAGGAAAATTTGCTAATGACCCGGACAAATATTTTGATACTTTCTAGAGCTTAACCCAAAAGTTTGACCTACCCTGAAGGGATGTCATGTTACTTCTGAATCAAACACTAACTGAGCATTTGGGATCAAGTATCACATAAATCCATCAGGCTATGGATGGGTGAAGAAATGGAGCCATGAACAACAGATGCAGTCTTTCAAGGCCTTCTGACCAACCCTCTCTAGAAGAGTCCTAACTACTAGCCCCCTAACTACACCCCTTTTCAGCCTGAAGAAGCCAGAGTGGTCACCATCTGGTACCCCCAACAGTAGTTGGAGTTTCAACTGGAGAGGGCAGAACTGGGAGGAAAAGGGAGTAGGGAGCCATGAGTAGTTATAGGGAGCAGGGGCTGCTTGGCAGGGAGAAAAAGAAGAAACAAACTACAGAGGGGGGAAATAACACCTAAGCAAAGCTTCCAGCTAAAGTGACAGTCTTTATTTTCTATTCACCCTTGACCATCATCAGGCAGGAAACAAGTAGAAAAAAATAGGTAAAAGTAGAAACAAATAGGTGTCCCAGAGGATTGAATAGGGAGATGCTGGGCAGCATCATGTTAGGGGACAACCAGAGACCTGACAGAGCTAACCAACCACTAAGGGACAGCTAGGTTTCAAAGACCCAATCAAGTGTGCCACCAGGAAAAGTCCCGAGTCATCCAATCCAGGGCTGCCAGAAAAGCCCCAGACACTATATATACCATTAGTCAGCCCACGTGGATGAGTTCCCTAGCTCTTTCTCTGGGGACCTCCTTCTCTATATTCAGAGGTCTTTGTTCTCTCCCTTTTATATTCATTTTCCCTCACTTTCACTGTTACTGGTTGTTTTCTCCTCTGTTCTTAACAAAAGCTTTCACTTTTCTGTAAAAAAAGATTTAAAAAGTAAGAAAAGAAGATGATAACTATGACATCTCAACATGGAATGAGGTTATAGCCTTTTCTTTAAAGAAAGGGCTGGGGATATAGCTCAGTGGTGGAGTGCTTGCCTAGCCTGTCAGAGGCCCTAGGTTCCATCCTCAGCACCACAAATAAATAAAAACTTAAAATTAATCTCCACCTCCTCCTTCTCTTCCTCCTCTTTCTTCTTCCCAGTACTGGGGGCATTGAACCCAGGGCCTCACAAGTGCTAGGCAGGTGTTCTACCACTGAGCTAGACCCTCATCCCCTTTTACATGTTTTTACCTTGAGATAAAGTCTTGCTAAATCACACAGGCTACCTCTGGTCTCAAACTTGAGATCCTCCTGTCTCTACCTCCAAAATAATCTTTAGCAGGTCATGGTGGCACATGGCTGTAATCTCAGCACTAGGGGGTGGGAGGCAGGATGACCAAGAGTTCCATGCCAGCCTGGGCTACTTAGAGAGACCTTGTCTCCAAAAACCCAAACAAGAACAAAATCTTGTTTGAGAGGAGGAATAAGCTTTACTGTTCTACAGCACACTAGGGTGGCTGTAGGTTACAAGTATGTAACAACCATATAGTAACTAGGAAAAACTAGAAAGGAGTTTGAAGGCTCCAAACACTATGAAATGATAAGTGTATAAGGGGCTGGAAATGCTAATTACCCTGATTTGATCATTACACATTGTATAGAGGTATTGAATTATCACACTATATTCCATAAATATGTACTATTATTTTTTCTAGTTTTATTCCATTATGGTCTGATAAGATATATGGAATTATTTTGATTTTTCTGTATTTGTTAAGACTTGATCTGTGGCCTAAAATATGATCATTTTAGAGAAAGTACTATGGGCTGCAAAGAAGAATGTATATTCAGTAGCTTTTGAGTGGAATATTCTGTATATATCTATTAAGTCCATTTGACTTATTGTGATGTTTAACTCTGAAATTTCTTCATTGATTTTTTTGTCTGGATGGTCCATCTATTGATGAAATTAAGGTATTGAAGTTACCCATTATTATTGTATCTGGACCTATCTGTCCCTTTAAGTCCAGTAGTGTTTTTTTTTTTTTTTTTAAATGAGGTCGGGTGCATTGATGTTTGGTGCATATATATTTATAATTGTTATAACTTCTTGATCAATTGTTCCCTTCATTAATATTTACTGCCCCTCTTTCTCTCTTTTGATGAGTTTGATGTGAATTCTACTTTGTTTGATATAAGGATGGGTACTTCTCATTTTTTTTGGTTTCCACTTTCTTGGTATATCAATTTACATCCTCTCACTTCCAGTCTGTGGGTGTCCATGCCAGTGAGATGTATTTCTTGTAGACAACAAATTGTTGGATCTTGTTTTTTAATCCAATCAACTAATCTATGTCATTTTATTGGAGGGTTAAAACCATTTACATTTAGGGTTATTATAGAGAGAGGTTTGCTGGTTGTTGTGTTGGGTGCTTCCCTGTCCTTTTCTTTCTCCCTTATTTATATTCTGTGTTTGTTGGTTTTTTGAGTTAGACATGACTGATTCTTTCCCAGTCCTCTTTAGTTCATCCTTCCCATGAAGTTTATTCTTTCCTGTGCTCTCCTGGTGAAGACTGCCTTTCTTCCACCTGTGTGTGTAGAATTCCTTTAAGTATCTTCTGCAGTGCTGGCTTGGTGGTCATGTATTGCTTTAGTGTGTGCTTGTCTTGGAATGTATTTCTCCATCAATTTTAAATGATAACTTTGCTGGATATAATAATCTTGATTGGAAATTATTTATTTTCAGGACTTGAACTATATCTTTCCATCCTTTCCTAGAATTTAGGGTTTGTTCTGAGAGGTCTGCTGTAATTCTGATGGGTTTTCCATTGTGAGTTGGTGTTTTTCTCTTGTGGCTTTTAATATTCCTTCTTCTGTAATCTTAGCATTTTAATTATTATGCATCATGGGGAGGTTCTTTTCTGGTCATGTCTTTTTGGTGTTCTAAATGCCTCTTGTGCTTGGATATTCATTTCTCTCCCTAGACTTGTGGAATTTTCTGCTATAATTTCATTGAGTAAGTTTTCTATGCCTTTAGTTTTTATCTCAACTCCTTCTTCTACCCCATGGATTCTTAGGTTTGGTCTTGAGCATGTCCTAAAGTTCTTAAAAATTATGGTCATGTTCTTATTTTTTTTTCCTTGTTGATATTTGAATGTAGTATTTCTTCAAGCTTATTTTCTATCCCTGATATTCTATCTTCTGCTTCATCTAGTCTACTGGTGATGCTTTCCACTGTATTTTTTATTGAGTTGTTCATTTCTAATGTTTCTGTTTTTTTTTCTTCAAAATCTCAATTTTCTTGATCAATTTCTCATCAATTTTTCTGATTTTTGTCTTCTACATTGGTGACTTTCTGACCTAGGTCCTGTATTGAGTTCTGTATTTCATTCATTTGCTTGTTTGTGTCCTTTTTGAAGTCAGTGATCCTTTTTACAAGTAAACTTTAAAATTCTTTGCCTGACATTTCAACTGTTCCAGTGTCTTTGGATTCAGTGGTTAAACAATCATGGTCTTTTGGAGGAGATGCGTTACCTTGCTTTTTCATGTTTCTTGTGTTTCTGATTTGTGATGTGTGCATCTGTAGGGGTAGATATCCTATCTTATTTAGGGGTCTTCTTAGTGAGTGGCTTTCTCTTGAGATCACAATCTCTAGCACCACTCCCAGAGAGGAAGACAAACCACTGTAACAGATAAAATACCTGACCAAACCCAAGATAGAGACACTCAAAATCACTTAATACCAACTTCTGTACCACTGTACCACCAATGCCCATAGAACAGAGAATGGCAATAATAACATTAAGCTATGAAGCTACAAAATAGTTAGGATGAAGGTATAAATAGTATTTTCCTGAAGTAAGAAGGGGAGACAGAGAAAGGGTAAATAAGAGGATGCCTCAAGGACAAAGTAAAAGAAAGCAAAAAGAAGATCT
>VMDO01025379.1:0-28232 GCA_007922755.1 Pedetes capensis
TTGTCAGGGTTTCTCTGCTGTTCATAGGGTTTTCAATGGCAGATTGATTTTTGGGAGGGGGTTGCCAGGTCCTTCTCCCAAGCCTACAGCTTCTGGTGTTCCCAGGCGGTCTCCCATCCAGGTACTAACCAGGCCCGACCCTGCTTAGCTTCCGAGATCTGACGGGATCGGATGCCACAGGGCTACAGATGCAGGCTCAAGCTCTATGATAGCCCTCTCTTTTTCTTATTTCCTTTTTTCCATTTTTATCTTTCCTTTATTATTTTCAGTTGTAGTATACTCCACTGCCTCATTTTCTCTTTCCTCTCTATTACTTTTCTCCCTATCTCTTCTCCCTCATCTTCTCTTACAGAAGTGGAGACAACTGACATGCTAGCCCCCATTTCCATTGGAACTGCAATCTGGAGAGAGGAAACCTGAGGGGTGGAGAGTCCAGGGCATGGTTAAAAGTAACATGAGCTGATGGCTCTCTGAACCTAGGAGAACTGGTCCAGAACAAAGATCATGTGGGGTCAGGTAGGGTGGGTGGTTCAGAGTAATAGTCCCATAGTCTTGACAACTTAAGACACACAGTGGAGGCAATAGTCCAATCTAGGACTGGGGATATAGGGGACAGAGAGAAACTGAAGGGGACAGTGCTGAATACAAAGTCAGTAGCAGAACTTAGACATCTGGCACTGAGACTGCAAAGGGTGGGGGAGAGAGAGAATAGTGCAGAGACTCATCATCACCCAAACTCAAAGGAACACCACAAGGAGAATCTTCACACTTGGAGAAGGTGGGACCTAACTCCCAGGCAAAGCAATGGGCAAGCATCAGCAAAAAAATACATGAAACATGAAAGGACATGTGGATGCAAAGATCCCATACACCAAAACCTCTCAACAGATGATATAAAACAATCCTGATTTCTAGAGATTTCAGGATCAGAATTCAAAATTTTTATTATAAATGTGCTTAGAGATGTCCAAGCTAACATGACAAGCACCCTTGAGATCTTGGAGAAGACAGTATCTCATTTAGAGTCTGTATTCTCCTCAGAGCTAGAAACTATTAAAACAAACGAAGCTGCAATCCTTGAGCAAGTCAAGCTGAATGAAATAAACACTTCAATAAAATCCCCAGCATCAAGACTGGACTAGTCTAAATAGAGGATCTCACATATAGAAGAAGGAATACAAGATATCACTTACATGCAAGCTAAAATGGAAAATAATGATGAAACAGTGCCAGCTCTATCTATGAGATGTTTCAGACAAAATGAGGAAGCAAAATCTAAGAATTCAGGGAGTCCCTGAAGGAGCAGAAAGCAATGCAATACAAAAGGATTAGGAAATTGATTTCAAGAAATATTGAGTAAAAATATCCCAAATATAATGGAAGAATTGGATACTTATACAACTGAATCATTCAGAACCTTACCCAGAGTAGACCAAAACAGATCATCCCCATAATGTATTATTGTATTAGTGCTTACTTTGGATAGTAGAGAAGCAGTTTTGAAAGCAGCTAGGGAAAACTTAGCCTTTGAAAAGTCAAAGGGAAACCTTTGACTTTCAAAGGCAAACCCATTAAAGTAACCACGGACTTCTCCATATCAACATTGAAAGCTAGAAAAGCCAGGACAAATACCCACATTCTGAAAAAGAACAACTTCCAACCCAGCAAAGTTATCTTTTAAAATAGTTGGGGAGAATAAGACATTCCATGACATTGTCACATTTAAACAATTTGCAACCACCAAGCCAACATTACACAGGATCCTCAATAAACTACCACATACAGGGGAGATAAGACAAGCCCACACAGAAGATCAAAGAAATGAACAATTAACATGATAGGAAATCAAGAAAGAAATAAGATAATCATGAATCAAAAATCAGTAAAAAGTACTAGCTGGATGCATAACAATAAACACTTCTCAATAATTACTCTTAAAGTAATTGGCTTAATTCACCAATTAAGACACATAGACTGGCCAATTGGATGAAGAAACATAAACCCTTGATATGTGCCATTCAAGAGACTCAAGTAACCCACAAAGATTGTAATAGATTGAGAATTAAAGGTTGGAAAACAATATACCCAAGCAGGGGACAAACAAAAAAAGGAGGAGTTGCAATACTAATTTTAGATAGATTAACCTTTAATCCAAAACTAATTAGAAGAGATAAAGAAGGACACTAAATATTATTAAAAGGAATAATCAACTAGGAACCAATAATGATACTTAATATATATTATCCAAATACAGGGGCACCTTGCTTCATGAAAGAAACTTTATGGGAAATAAAGGAATATATCAGTCTAGACACAATAATTATGGGAGACTTCAATGCTCCACTTTCCCTAAGAGACAGGTCATCAAAACAAAATCAACAGAGAAACAATGAGCTTAATATGTACCTTAGACCAACTGGAGCTCACAGATATATACAAAATATTCCATCCATTTGGTGAGGAATACATATTCTTCTCAGCAGCACATGGAAGTTTCTTCATCATAGACCACATTTTAGTACATAGAAATAGCCTCAATAAATACAAAAAGTAGAAATCATCACCTGTTCCTTATCAGACCACAATGGAATAAAACTGGAACTCAAAATAAGAAAAACACCAGATTTTACAAACTCACGGAGACTAAATAATACACTGCTGAATGATCAATGGGTTATTGAAGAAATTAAAGCAGAAATTAAAAAATTCCTGCAATCAAATGAGGATGAAAACACATCCTACCAAAACATATGAGATACAGCAAAGGCAGTTCTAAGAGGGAAGTTCATAGGATTGAGGGCCTTCATCGATATGATAAGGATGGGCCAAATAAATGACTTAGTGACATGTCTCAAGACACTAGAAAGCCAACAACAAATCAATTCCAAAAGCAGCACTCAGAAATTCTCAAGATCAAGGCAGAGATATCTCAATTAGAATCTAAAAAGATAATCTATAGCTACCTAATTTTCAACAAAGGAGCAAAGCAGGTCAATTGGAAAAAGGATAGGCTTTTCAACAAATGGTGCTGAGAATTCAAAGTATTAATGAGACTCTAAGACAAGTTAATAAAAGAGGTTAATATTTTAATAAAGTGGGTACTCTCCTTATCCATTCTCATCAGAAGGAAAAAAGGAAAGGCCAAAATCATGAAAATTAGAGATGAAAAATGGATCACAACCACTGATTCCAATGAAATTCAGAAAATCATCCTGGAATACTTTGAGAAATTGTATTCCCCAAAATATGAAAATAAGAAGTGGATAAATTTATTAACACACATTATTTACCAAAATTATCCTTGGAGGACATAAGTGACCTAAACAGACCTATTATATTGGTTGAAATAGAAAGGTAATGAAAAGTTTCCCAACAAAGAAGAGCCCAGGACCTGATGGGTTCACAGCAGAATTCTACCAAACTTTCAAAGAAAAATTAATACGAGTTTCCCTCAAATTAGTTTAAAAAGTAGAAAAGAAAGGAGCACTCCTAAACTCTTTCTATGAAGCTACCATCACCATGATATGTAAACTGGGCAAGGATACATCTAAGATAATTATAGACCAATTTCCGTAGTGAACACAGATGTAAAACTTCTCAGAAAATCCTGGCAAACTGAATTCAGCAACATATTAAGATTATTCACCATGACCAAGTGGGATTTATTCCACAGATGCAAGGCTGGTTCAACATATGAAAATCAATTAATGTAATTCAACATATCAAGAGGCTTGCAAACAAAAATTACATGATCATCTCAATTGATACTGAGAAGGCCTTTGACAACTGCAACATCTTTTCATGATTAAAACCCTGGAGAACATAGAATACCAGGAAAATACCTTAACATAATAAAGGACATTTATGACAGAACTATAGCCAACATCACATTAAACGGGGAAAAATTGAAACCATTTCCTCTAAGATCTGGAAGAAGATAAGGATGTCCACTCTCTCCTATCTTATTTAACATTGTGATTGAAGTCCTAGCCAGGGCAATTAGACTAGAGAAAGAAATCAAAGGGATACAGATAGGCAAAAAGGAGTTCAAATTATCCTTATTTGTGGATGACATGATATTGTACCTAAAGGATCCCAAAATTTTCTCTAGAAAACATGTAGACCTAATTAACTCCTTTACCAAAGTGGCAGGATACAAAATTAACACTCAAAAATCAGTAGCCTTCCTTTACAACAACTGTGAGCAGTAAGAGAAGGAAATTAAAGATACAATCCCTTTCATCATAGCCCACCAAAAACTTAAATACCTAGGAATCAATCTCACCAAAGATCCTGCAAATCTCTATAAGGAAAAATTTTAAACCTTGAAGAAAGAAATTGCACAGGATACTAGAAGGGGAAAGACCTCCTTGCTCATGGATTGGGAGAATCAATATTGTAAAAATGGCTGTCCTACCCAAAGCAATCTATAGATGTAGTGCAATCTCCATTAAAATTCCAATGACAGACTTTACAAAAATAGAAAAAATGATCCAAAAATTCACATGGAAACACAAAAGACCACATATAGACAAAACACTGTTAAGCTGCAAAACTAGTGCAGGTGGGATCACCATCACTGACATTAAAATATACTACAGGCTGTAGTAGCAAAAACAGCTTGGAACTGGCACAAAAGTTGGCCAGAAGGCCAGTGAAACAGAAGAGAGGATGCAGAAATACACCAACTCATCTATAGCTACCTGATTTTCAACAAAGGAGCAAAGCAGGTCATTTGGAGAAAGGATAGGCTTTTCAACAAATGGTGCTTAGAAACTTGGATATCCATTTGCAGAAAAATGAAAACAGACCTACACCTTTCAATATGCATGAGAGTTAACTCAAAATGGATAAAAGACCTCAACATAAAACCAGAAACCTTAAAATAGCTAGCAGGAAAGATAGGCAATATGCTCCACCATATAGGCATAGCAAAGCATTTCCTTAATAAGACTCCAATTGCTCAAGAAATTGCAACAAGTACAGATAAATGGGATTACATGAAATTAAAATGTTTCTCTAAAGCAGAGGAAGTGATCAACAGAGTTAAAGAAGTCTCCACTGAATAGGAGAAAATCTTTACATCCTATACATTGGACAGAGGACTAATTTCCAGAATTTACAAAGAACTCAGGGAAGCAACTCCCAAGACAACAAATAATCCAATACACAAGTACACAAAGGAACTGATTAGACAGTTTTCAAATGAAGAAGTTTGTAAATCCATTAAACACAGAAAAAATGTTCAATATCCCTAGCCATTAGGGAAATGCAAATCACAACAATTTTGAGATTCCACCTTATTCCAGTAAGAATGGCCAAGATCAATAAAACAAATAACAACAAATACTGGTGAGGTTGTGGAGAAAAGGAACCCTCTTACACTGTTGGTGGGGCTGTAAATTCGTTCTGCCACTTTGGAAATCAAGATGAAGATACCTTAGAAAACTAAAAATAGAACTGCCATATCATCCAGTTATACCACTACTGGGAATATACCCAACGAGGGATGAGGTATCATAACACAGAAACACCTGCATCTCCATATTCAGTGCAGCACTTTTTACAATAGCAAGGATGTGGAGTCAACCAAAGTGCTCATCAACAGAGTGGATAAAAAATTATGGTACATATACACAATGGAATACTACTAAGCAATTAAAAAAATGAACTAATATCACTTGCAGCAAAAATGGATGGCATTGGAGAAAATTATCTGAAGTGAATGAACACAAGTCCCAAAAGAGAAATACCATATGTTCTTGCTCATATGTGTGAACTGAATCAAACTTAAGGAAAATATCCTATACATAAATTGAAACATAATAAAAAGTTCAATTAACCTTAGCACAGAAGGGACAATTTAAGGAGTAGAAAGAAGGAGGGAGGGATCTAACAGAGGCAAGTGATGATTGGAGAAGGTGGGAGGGAGGAGAGATAAAGGAGGAGAGGTCAACCTCAACGTAAACAGCACAACTTTATGAACATGTTGGAGAAAAAGGTGAAGACAGAAAAAATTAAATCCACTAGAATAGCTAAAATAGAAAAAATAATAATACCAAACATTGGCAGTAATGTAAATGGACTAGATCTCTCATCTAATACTGCTAAGAATGTAAAAAGGTAGATCACTACAGGAAAAAGTTTGGGCTTATATCAGTGTCAGGATGCATGTATATAGATAAATATTCTCAGAAAAGACATGGAAGTAGAAAGGAGATCATGGGTCAGGGTGCTGGGGATAGGGTAGGAGGGTCATGAGAGGGTAAGGGAGAAATCATGAAAGCCATGTACAATGAAATTCATGTATGGAAGTGTCATAATGAAACTCGTTGAGTTGTACATTAAAAATTATCAATAAAAAAACAAAATGACATTTGTGTAGACAAAATGAGAAAAAGAGAAATTAGTATTATATTTTGTACTTAGATTTCCAAAGTAAATATATAGGACAGCAGAAGTATTAGATAAAATGTAGAATACCTAATATTTAATTCTACAAGCATATATCTTTCATTTCATGTTGATGTGATAAAATTTATGTGCTGAAATAAAAAAATTACTCTTCTAATTTTGTTTTCAAGTGTTCCTTTTATTTTTCTTAGATTTTGGGATGGTAACTATAATTTCTATTTCCTAGTTTTCTTGTATTAATTTTATTGTATTGTTGTTGTTGTTGTTGTTGTTAGGTGCCATCAAGTCCAGTCCAACTCATAGTGACCTTCATAGGGTTTTCCATGATTGAGTGTTTCGGGATTGCTTCAGAGAGTGGATTGCCACATCCTTCTTCCATGTTTCTTTTATAAGCACCATAAAATTTTTTTGAAGGACATTATTAAATGTGCCATCTTTGAATGGCATATATAAAATAAATTGATTTATAAAATGCATTTTAATTAACTATATTAATAGGCATAGAATAAACCATTTATTCCTATAATTATGGGTGGTTTTATAAGTATTGGAGTCTTGGGTTGCTTCTTGCTCCAGAGTTCCTTATTCTTCTGCACTATCACGAGACTTCATATAATATGCTTTGGTACTAAATATATGCATTTAATTTTTGTACTATTTAAAAACAAATTATATCATTTTTATATTACATGTAGTAGTATTATTCTACCCATATGTAAAAGGCAAAATAAAAAATAAAAAATTAAAAATAAAAAAGAAGAAATAATGTCATGGACAATTGTGTAATTAACTCAATGTCACATTGATAGTATGTGATAAAGAAGAAATTTGAAGTTAAATCTGCCTTCTGAGCAATAATTGTGGCACACATCTCAAAAAGAGAAGGGATTGAAATTTAAAAAAACCAACTTCAATTTTTAAAAGTCATTTTATTATAGACATCAAGACTAAAGGAATATCCTCTTACTTTATTTCCTGCTAACCCAGCTGATTTTCTTTGTGTGAAAAGAAATCGTAGAGTATTCAGTATGTCAATTTGGGGACAATTTTTAGAATGGCATATCCTAAGCACTTATTCATTATGGGATCATTTGTTAAGGACCTCCTGCATCAGGACTTGTATGATTGCTGGGAATATAGATATGAAAAACTTATCATCTGCCTTGCAGGATTTCATAATACAGTGAGGGATTACATAAGAAAGAAACCAGACCATTGTATAGTAGGTGGCAAACCCTATGACAGAAGGCTGTGAAAAATTATTTTCTAAAGGCAGCAACAGTATAATGTGAGTAATTCAGCACTGTCTATCTGATGGGACATATGACTCTCCTGAGGGGTACCATCATAGGGTAGTTCAGAAAAATAATAGGGCAATAATTTGTGTTCCTTCTCCAGACTGATCTGAGTGCATTGATGGAAGGCATTCACCAGATATCCACTAGAACAGCTAAGATGTCTCTTATCACAGGCTAAGTGATGGGCAGTCTGTAGGCCACGCTTGTACTTGGATAAGTTTCCCTGGAGAGGACTATAGGTGGGGCTTGTTGTTGTTAGGTGCCGTCGAGTCGGTATCCAACTCATAGCGACCCTCATAGGGTTTTCAATGGCTGACTGTTTCGGGATTGCCTTGGGAGTGGATTGCCAGGCCCTTCTCCCATTTTTGTGGTGCTGGGAATTGAACTCAGGACCTCAGAGACTGCAGCGCAGCGCTCTACCAACTGAGCCAAATCCCAGCCCCCGTTTGCTGATTTCTTTATTTCCATCTTCTGGCTCTCCCTGACCCACCAAGTTTAGTGGCTGTGTCCTAGGTCTCATGATCAATCCAATTTCCTTCCCTGCTTCTACACAGAAATACTGTCATTTGACCTTTTGTAAAAAGGTCTATTCTCACAGTCTTTCTAGAAGATTTTTTTCCAGTGCCTTGTGTATACTTTGGAAGTACTCTACCAACTAAGCTGCATCTCTAGTATCCTTTTTTCTATTTTTTTTTATCTTGAGACAGGGTCTTGCTAAGTTACCAGGTTACCTCTGGCCTTGAACTTGAGATTCTCCTGCCTCTGCTTCTGCCACCCATCTTCTGTAAGATTTTTATGACAAAAAGACACCAGGGCAATGCTTCCTATAGTGACTCTCCCTCAGGCTTATGGGACTTTTATTCTGTCAACAAAAACGTGCATCTTGCAAACCAAAGTCTTCACATTCAAAATTCTTGTTTGTGATAAGGGGTTCAGAAGCCTGTTTATCATGCCTGTGATGAGTACCAAGAATAGAAGGAAAGGAAAACAGTACTACAAGTATTTCCTTATTTTTTATTTTATGAAAGTAATTTACATGCATAATTGTTGTTGTTGTTGTATGCCATTGAGTTGGGCCCAACTCATAGCAACTCCATGTACAACAGAACAAAACATTCCCTGATACTGTGCCATGCCTGGCACTATTGTCAGTGCTTCTCTGCTATTCGTAGGGTTTTCGACTGCAAAGTATATTGATAGAGGATTGCCAGGTCCTTCTCCCACCCAGGTTGCATGAATGGTAATCTTGCATGATGCCACTATACCAACAGCACTAACATAATTTATAACATCACATAATAAGTTTAAAGATGAAATATCTTTTGTTCCTTTCCTATGCCCAAATTTATCTCTGTAAATGCAACTATTTTCAACTACTCCTTTTGGTATTTACCTATATGTTTCAAAATAAAATCCTTAATTTTCAAATTTACACATTGTGATAGAATAATGGCCACCAAACATGTTTACACCCAGGTCCCTAGAACCTATGGGCATATTGTACTATATGGCTGGGGGAAATGAAGACAGCAGATGGAATTAAAACTGGCCTTACAGTGAGGATCCTGGCTTACCCAGGTGGGCCTAGTGTAATCATTAAGTCTTTTAAATGTGGAAGGGGAAAGCAGAAGAATCAAAGTGATATGTCAGAGACTCAAATTGTGAAAAGAGTCTGTTAGCTAGAAGCTGGACAAGGCAATGAAAGGATTTTCCCCCAGAGCCTCAAGGAGCAGAGCAGCTCTGCCCTATACTTTATATTTAGCTCATTGAGACCAATTTTGTTTTTCTGACATCCAGAACCATAAGATACTAATTTTATCTTTATGCTGCCCTCATGTTTGACAGATATTTGGCTGGGTACAGAAATCTATATGGAAGAGTAATATGTTTTCATAAGTTTGAATCTACAGTTCCATTGTCTTCTAATTGTGGTGTCAATGTTGTGAAGTTTGATGCCATTTCTCAGTCTGTTTTACATGATCTGGTTCTTTCCTCTGGAAATTTTCTTTCCTTTTTTTTTCTCTTGGGACTTGAGGGTTGAACCCAGGTCCTCACACATGCCAGGCAAATGTTTTGCCACCATTAAGCCAGACCTCTAGCCCCTTTTATATTTTTTATTTTGTACCAGGATCTTGCTAAATTGCCCAGGCTGCTTCTGGCCTCAAACTTGTGATCCTCCTACCACAGTCTCCCAATTTGCTGGGATTACAGGAGTAAGCCAAATTACTTGACTTCCTCTGGAAGTTTTAATGTCTCCTATTTAATACTGCAGCCATACCACTGTGGCATCTGATCCCATCAGACCTTAGAAGCTAAGCATGGTCAGACCTAGTTAGTACTTGGATGGGAGACCATCTGGGAAAACTAGGTGCTGTATGCTTGGGAGAAGGACTCTGCAACCGACTCCCCCAAAACAGTCAGCCATTGAAAACCCTATAAATGTCATAGAAGCACTAACAATAGTGTTTTGTCTGTTGTACATAGGGTTGCTATGAGTCAAACTAATTCAATGGCACCTAACAGCAACAATTTAATATTGACGTTCTGAAATTTTATGATATACAGGTGATGCTATAGGGTACTATTATTACTTTGGCATATGCCCTTTGGTTTAGGGAAATTTTATGTTATAAATTCTTTGATAATATATTTGTCTGCATTTTCTCTGTTCTGTATACCCAGAAAAAAATTTATCGAGATGTTGAAGGTCCTCAAATGATTTATTTTCTCTCCTATCTTCTTTCTGTAAAATGTTTTTTTGCTTTGGTGTCTTGGAGATCTTAACTTTACCTTTCAACTCTTTCATTGTATTTTTATTTGTAAATTTATTTTTAAAATGTTCTCAAAGTTTAACTTTAACATAACCATTTTGTGTGCTTTTATAAAGAGTTTGCTGAGGTATAACTTAGTGTGGCATAAAATTCCTTCACTTATGTTTTATGGATACAATTCTTTATCTCTCTGAGGATACTGATTATAGGTTTTTGAAGTTTTCTCTTGTTTTATTTTTATTACCTTTTTCCTTCCTACTTTCTTTTTTGTATGTTTGCTTTTTTTTTGTTTTCCTCTTTTCTTTCTTAGAGGCAATGTCTCTGAAATGTGTGGAGATACTTAGTAATTCCTAATTTTAAGGACCTAAAAACTGACTGGAAGTTGTAGTTCTTAACAGCTTGTCTAGACCTGGGCTTCCCTTTAGGGTAATTAGTTGGGAGCTTCATGCTTTGTTGGGGAACCCTGATTCCTCATATCTCAGTATTTTCTCATCTTTTGTCAATTTCCCAAGAGAACTCTCTAATCTCCTGTTTGGGCAGGGAGTAGGAGTGGTTAAATCTGGTTACCGTATTCTAGGAGTCAAATGATCAGTAGATTTTCCCTTAGCTCATTCTCTTATTTCCACAGATGTGCCTCTTCTCATCAGTACCTTGCTCCTTGAGTCTGGAGTTCTTTGGTCCAGCCTCCAGCCCTCTGACAGGGTGAATCAGGGGAGTCATCTGATTACACTGGTGGAAGTGGGATTTGGAGGGTTACAGTTTCTTTTTTCATTCTCTTTTTTTCTTGGTAATTTTTAATGTACAACTTCATGGGTCTCATTATGACATTTCCATGCATGCATTTCATTGTGCATTGATCATATTCACTTCGTTCTTATCCTCTCATGACACCCCTCCATCCCCATCAGGATCTCAATTCTACTTGTATGTCTTTTTTTTTTTTTTTTTTCAGTATACCCTGATTTTGCTGTAAAGGCAACATAAGTGATATTTCTTTTCTTTTTTCCCATTACCCCTTCATCTTGTCCTTTCCCCTTTTCTTTATTCCATTATCTTTCACTACTTAGGTGCCATCTGCTTTCATGATCTGTGTGTTTTAATAATGAATGTATATTGAAGTCAAACATCTACATATGAGAGAAAATGTGCCATGTTCATCTTTCTGGGTCTGGCTTATTTCATTTAAAATGATGGTCACTAGTTCTATCAATTTTTCAGCAAGTGCCATCATTTTGTCCCTCTTTATGGCTGACTAGAATTTCATGGTGGACATATACAACAATTTCTTTATCCACTCATCTGTTGATGGACATCTAGGTTGATTCCATACTTTGGCTATTGTGAATGATGTCACAATAAACATGGATAAGCAGGTATTTCTATGATGAATTGACATATTCCTTCAGATATATACTCAGGGGTGTACTCCTGGGTCATATGGTAGTTCTATTTATAAATTTTGAGGAAGTTCCATATTGATTTCCATAGTGGCTGCACCAATCTGTATTCCCACCAGCATTGTGTAAGGCTTCCTTTCTCTCCACATCCTCACCAGCATTTGTTATTGTTTGTTTTGTTAATGGTAGCCATTCTGACTGGAGTGAGTGGTATGTCAGAGTAGTTCTGATTTACATTTCCCTGATGGCTCAGGATGTTGAAAACTTTTCAGTATGATTGTTGGCCATTTGTATTTCTTCTTTTGAGAAGTCTCTGTTCATTTCCATTGCCCAGTTTTTTCATTGGATAGTTTGGTTTTTGGTGTTTAATTTTTGAGCTCATTATACATTCTAGATATTAAACCTCTGATGTATAGCTGACAAAGATTTTCTCCCATTCTGTAGGTTGCCTATTCACTCTGATAATTCTGTCCTTTGCTATGCAAAAGCTTTTTAAATTTCATACAATCCCTTTTGTCTATTCTTGCTATTGTTTGCCTTGCTTTTGGGGTCCTATTCAGCAAGTTTTGTCTATGCCTATGTCTTGAAGTGTTTTACTTATGTTTTACTCTAGTAGTTTCAAAGTTTCAGGTGTTACATTAAGGTTTTTATCCATTTTGAAATGACTGTTGTACAGGTGAGAGAGAGAAGGAGCTAATTTCAGTCTTCTGTATGAGGATATACACTTCTCCCAGTACCATTTACTGAAAAAGGTGTGTCTTCTCTAACATATATTGGCACATTTGTCAAATATTAGATGGTTGTAGCTGCATGGGTTTATACCTGTATCCTTTATTCTGTTGGATTGGTCTACATGTCTATTTTTGTGCCAGTACCATGTAGTTTTTGTTACTGTAGCTTTGTAGTATAATTTGGAAACAGGAATTGTGATGTCCCCTGCATTGTTCTTTCTGCTCAGGATTGCTTTAGTGATTCAGGGTCTTTTATGCTTCCATATGAATTTCAGGATATTTTCTCTATTTCTGTAAAGAATGTCATTGGGATTTTGATGGGGACTGCACCAAATCTGTAGGTTGCTTTTGGTAATATAGCCATTTACACAATATTAATTCTTCCAGTCCATTAGCATGGGAGATTTTCCAACTTTCAGGTGTCTTCTTTAATCTCCCTCTTTAGTCTTTATAAGTTTTAATTGTAGAGATCTTTCACATCCTTAGTAAGGTTTATTCCCAAGTATTTTATTTGTTTTGAAGCTATCTTGAATGGGATTGTTTTCCTGTTTTTTTTTTTTTTTTTTTTCCTTCACCTGGTCATTGTAGGTATAAAGAAAAGATATTGATTTTTGTATATTAATTTTATATCCTGATACTTTGCCAAAAGTGTTTATCAGTTCTAAGAGTTTTCTGGTAAAGTTTTTAGGGTCTTTAAGTATAAGAATCATGTCATATGCAAATAGGGATAATGTTACTTCTCCTTTGGATCCTTTTTCTTTCATTCTCTCCCTTATTGTTGTGGACAAAAGTTCAATTACTACATTGATTAGCAGTGGAGACAGAGGATACCCTGTCTTCTTGATTTTGGGGGAAATGCTTTCAGTTTTTGCTCATTTAGTATGATGTTGACTGTTGGTTTTTCATATATTGCCTTTATTATGTTGAGATCTCTTCCTTCAGTTCCTAGTTTCTTCAAGACTTTATCATAAAAGGATAGTGAACTTTGCTGATGGCCTTTTAAACATCTATTGATAGGACTTTGTGACTTCTGTTTCTGAGTCTATTTATATGCTGTACTGTGTTTATTGTCTTACATATGTTGAAACCAGGCTTGCATCCATGGAATTAAACCAACTTGATCATAGTGTATGATCTTTTTAATGTGCTGTTGAAATTGATTTACATATGTTTTATTAAGAATTTTTGTATCTAGCTTCATTGGGGAAATTGATCTATAATTTTCCCTTTCTAATCTATCCTTATCTGGTTTTGGTATCAGTGTAATACTGACTTCATAGAATGAATGTGGTAATGCTCCTTCCATTTGTATTTTGTGGAATAATTTGAGGAGTACTGGTGTTAATTATTATTATTTTTTTTGTGGTACTGAGGGCTGAACCCAGGGCCTCAAGCTTGCATGCTTTGCAAGTGCTGTACCACTGAGCTGCAAACCCAGTCCATTTTTTTTTTTTTTTTTTTTTTTTACTTTTTGAGACAGGATCTCAGTGAATTACACAGATTGCTTCTAGTCTTGAACTTCCAATCACCCGGCCTCTTCCTTCTTAGTCACTGGGATTACAGGCTTGTGCCGTTGAACTCAGCTCTGGTGTTAATTCATTAAAGTTCTTGTAGACTCTATTACTGCTTCAACCTCAATGCTTGTTATAGGTTTGTTTAAGCTGTTTATATCTTCTTGAATTCATTTTCACAGGTCATATATGTCTAAGAATTGATTCATCTTGCCTTAGTTTTCCATTTTTTTGGAATACAATTTTTCAAAGTGTTCCCTAATGATCTCTGGATTTCATTGGAATCTGTAGTAATGTTCATCTTTTCATCTTTAATTTTCTTGACGTGAAGCTTCTCTCTCTTTCCTTTGGTTAGTTTGGCTAAGGGTTAATTGATCTTGTTTATCTTTTCAAAGAACCAGCTCTGTGTTTCATCAATTCTTTTTATTATTCTTTCATTCTCCATTTCATTAATTTCTGCTCTGACCTTTATTATTTCTTTCCATTTGCTGGTTCTTTTTCTAAGAACTTGTGGTTTATAATTAAGTTATTTGTTTGGGCTTGCTTTATTTTTTTTAATGTAGGCATTCATCACTATAAATTTCCCTCTTACAACTGACTTTCCTGTATCCCAAAGGTTCTGGTAGGTTGTGTTTTGATTTTCATTTGATTCTAAGAATTTTTAAATTTCCTGTCTTATTTCTTCAAGTATCCATTGGTCACTTAAGAGTGTATTATTCATTCTCCATATATTTGTATAATTTCTCTTGGTGATCACTTATAGTTTTATTCCATTATGGTCTAGTAAGAGATATAAAAATATTTTGACTTTTCTGTATTTGGTAAGACTTGATTTGCGGCCTAAAATGTGATGCATTTTAGAGAAAGTCCTATGGACTACTGGGAAGAATGTGTATTCTATAACTTTTGGGTGGAATATTCTGCATAAATCTATTAAGTACACTTGCTCTATTGTAGTATTTAACTCTAAAGTTTCTTTGTTGTTTTTTTTGGCTTGATACTCTGTTTACTTATGATAGTAGAGTATGAAGTTACCCACTATTATTGTATATAGACCTATCTGTCCTTTCAAGCTGAGTAGCATTTTAAAAAATGAAAAGTTGGCTGTGCTGATGTTGGTGCATATATATTTAAAATAGTTATACCTACTTGGTCAGTTGTTCCCATTATTAATATGTAGTGACCTTCTTTGTCTCTTTGGACTAGTTTTAACTTGAAGTGTACTTTTTCTTATATAAGGATGGTTACTTCCCTATTTGTTTGGCTTTGTGTTGTTTGGTATATTAATTTCCATCTTCTCATTTTCAGTTTGTGGGCATCCTTGTAGTGAGATGTATTTCTTGCCAACAACAAATTGTTGCATCTTGTTTTTATAATCCAGCCTACTCATTTATGTCTTTTAATTGAAGAGTTAGGAACATTTAGAGTGAGGATTATTATTGTGAGAGATTTGCTGATTGTTGTGTTGGGTATTTTCCTAGTTGGTTCTTTTCCTTATCCCTTATTTATATTCTGGGCTTTCTGTTCTTTTGAGTGAGAAATGACAGATTCTTTCCTATTTCTCTTTAATTTGTTCTTCCTATGAAGTTTATTTTTTTCCCATGTTCTCATGGTATCAATGGTCTCTCTTCCACCTGTGTGTGTAGGATTTATTTCAGTATCTCTTGCAGTGCTTACTTATTGGTTATGTATTGTTTAGTGTTTGCTTATCTTGGAATGTCTTTATTTCTCCATAAATTTTAAATCATACCTTAACTGGGTATTATAATCTTTGTTGGCAATTATTTATTTTAAGGCTTAAAGTATATGTTTTCATCCTTTCCTAAAATTTAGGGTTGTGCTCAGAGGTTTGATGTAATTTTGATAGGTTTCCCTTTGTGAGTTAGTGTCACTCTGTGGCAGCTTTTAATATTGGTTCTTTTTTTCTGTAGTCTTGGCATTTTAATTATTATGTGTCATGGGGAGTTTTTTTTTTTCTGGTGTTATCTGTTTGATGTTTAAAATTCTGGTTATGGGTGGGTGTCTATTTCTATCTAAGATTTGGAAAATTTTCTGATATAATTTGACTGAATAAGTTTTCTATGCCTTTAGTTTTTATTTCACCTCCTTCTTCCACTTCATGGATTCTTTGGTTTGGTCTCTTGATCATGTCCAAAAATTCTTGAAAATTATCATTATGTTCTTTTAATTTTTTACTTTGTTAATATCTGAATATGGTATTTGCTCAATCTTATCTTCCTTCCCTGATAGTCTATCTTCTGCTTCAATTAGTCTACTCATGATGCTTTCCACTATGTTTTTTCTGTGTTTTATTGAGTTCTTCATTTACAAGAATTCCTTTTTTTAAATCTCAATTTCCTTGCTGAATTTCTCATCCATTTTGCTGAATTTATCTTTTGCATTATTTACTTTCTCACTGAGGTCCTGTATTTATTTCCTTATTTCATTCATTTGCTTATTTGTGTCCTTTGTGAATTCATAGATCATTTTTACCAGTAAACTTTGAAATTCTTTGTCTGACATTTCACCTGTTTCAGTATCTTAGGATTTAGTCATTAAAGAATGATGATCTTTTGGAGGAGATGCTTTATCTTGCTTTTTTATGTTTCTTATGTTTCTGATCTGTGATTTGTGCATCTGTAGGGGTGGATATCACTTCCTGTTTTATTTGGGGGTCTTCTGAGTAAGCAATTTTCTCTTGAGATCACAGCCTCCAGTTCTACTCCCAGAGAAGAACACAAACCACTATATAAAGTATATTAAGTGACCAAACCAGATATAGAAACATGCTCAAAATCACTGAATGTCAATGGCTGCACTACCAATGTCCATAGAATAAAGAATGAAAATAATAACATTGAGTAAGCTATGAGGTTACAAAATACTTAGGGTGAAGGTCTCAATAGTATTTGCCTGAAGTCAGAAGAGGAGGCAGAGAAAGGGGAAGCAGGAGGATGCCTCAAGGGTGAAGTAAAAGTAAGGGAAAAGATGATATAGAAAGGAAATGAATATTAGAAAGAGAGAGGGAAGTGAGGTAAAGATAAAAAGAAATTATTACATGATGAAAAGATATATAAATAGAATTAGGTAAACATAAGGACAACAATAAGAAGTAGTAAGCCTAAAAGAGTTAAAGTATAGTAACTAGAAAAAGAGAGATACACTCAGAGAAGAGCAACATGAGCTGATGGTTCTGTGAACCTAGGAGAACCAGTCCAGAATAAGGCTCATCTCAAGTCAGG
Source organism: Pedetes capensis (assembly GCA_007922755.1). Taxonomy (NCBI): domain Eukaryota; kingdom Metazoa; phylum Chordata; class Mammalia; order Rodentia; family Pedetidae; genus Pedetes; species Pedetes capensis. The sequence goes on from VMDO01025379.1 coordinate 17,365, forward strand.
TAGGGCTGGTGATCCAGAGTAAGAGCCCCACAGACTAGATAACTGAGGATTCACGGTGTAAGTAGTAGACCAATCAGGGACTGGGAATTCAGGTATCAGAGGGAATCAATAGGGGGATGTACTGTATACAGAGCCTGTAGCTGATCCTTGCCTTAGATTCTGAGGCTGCAAAATACAGGGTAGAATAGTGAGAATAAAGTGTCAGAGATTCATCATCCCTCAAACTCAAAGGAACACCAGAAGGAGAAGCTCTTCATGCTTAGAAGAGGTGGATCCTAATTTCCAGACCAAGCAATGGGCAAGCCACAGCAAAGGATTACATAAAACATGAAAGGGTATGCTGGATGTGAAGACCCCATGGACCAAAGCCTCTTAATAGACAACACCAAGCAATCCCAATTTCTAGAGATGTCTGAATCAGAATTTAGGGTTTAGGTTATTAGTATGCTAAGAGAAATCAAAATTACCACCACCAGCACCCTTGAAATCCTTGAAAAGAAGATATCTCATCTGGAGTCTGAAATATCCTCACAGATAGAAATGATCAGGAAAAAACAAGCAGCAATCCTTGACATGGAAGGCAAGCTGAATGAATTAAACTCTGCAAAAGAATCTGCTTCATTAAGACTGGATGAGGCTGAGCTATGAATTTCAGACTTGGAGAACTCAATCCAAGAAATTAAGTATGCACAATGCCAGTTGGAAAGAATGATGAAAGAATGTAACTCAGATTTCCAAGCAGCCTCTGACAGAATGAAAAAACAAAACTTAAGAATTCAGGGTGTCCCTGAAGGAGAAGAAAGGTCCAACAGAGGATTAGGAAATCTAGTTTATGATATCCTCCAGGAAAAATTTTCAGGGATAATCCAGGATTTGGATACATACACAACTGAAACATTCAGGACTCCACCCAGAGTAGACCAAAACAGATCCTCCCCATGACATATAGGATGAATATATAGGACATATAGGACACCAGAGAAGAAATTTTGAGGGCAGCCAGGGAAAAACCCCAACTAATGTTTAAAGAAAAACCCATTAAAATAACTGCAGACTTCTCCACATCAATAATGAAAGCTGGAAAGGACACAGATAATTCATGTTCTGAAGAAGAACAACTTCCAACCAAGAATACAATACCCAGCATAGTTATCTTTGAAAATAGGTGAGGAGTATAAGACATTGCATGATATTGACACACTCAAATGATTTGAAATCACCAATGCAGCTTTACAGAGGATCCTCAATCAGTTACCACATTCAGGTGAGATAAGACAACCCTATATAGAAGATCAAAGAATTGAAGAGTTAACATGAGTGGAAATCAAGAAATCAATAAAGCAAGCATAAATCAAAAACTAGCAACATGTGACAATTGGATACATAACAATAGACACTTCTCAATAGTTACTATTTTTTTTTCTTTTTTTATTGGACATTTTTAATGTACACCTTAATGTGATTCATTCTAACATGCTTTTCATTGTGGCATTTCACATATGCATTTTGATGTACATTATTCATATAGGTGCCCCCTAACCCTCTTATATGCTTCCTCCCCTCCCCAATGTAAATGGTCTTAACTCACCAATTAAGAGACAGAGACTGGCTAATTGGATAAAAAAACATAAATCTTCAATATGTGCCATCCAAGAGACTCATCTAATCTATAAAGACTGCAATAGATTAAGAATTAAGTGCTAGAAAACAATATACCAAGGAAGGGGAAAATAATAGAGTAGGTGTTGCAATACTAATATCATACATATTAACTTTCACTCCAAAACTAATTAGAAGAGACAAAGAAGGACACTACATATTACTAAAAGGAACAATCAACCAGGAACCAATAATGCTACTAAATATATACTCTCCAAATACTGGGGCACCTAGATTCATAAGACAAACTTCATGGGAAATAAAGGACTAAAATGGTCTAGACAGAATAATTATGGGAGACTTCAATACCCCACTTTTGCCAAGGGACAGGTCATCAAAACAGAAAATCAACAGAGAAACAACAAGCTTAATCTGTGTGTTAAACCAATTTGAACTCACAGATCTATACAGAATATTCCATCCATATGATGAGCAATACATATTCTACTCAGCTCCACATGGAACATTCTCCAAGGTAGGTCATATGTTAGTCCATAAGAATTCCATCAATAAGTACAAAAAAGTAGAAATTATTATCTGTACATTATCAGACCACAATGGAATAAAATTGGAACTCAAAAGTAAGAATAATTCCAGAAATTTCACAAACTCATGGAGACTAACTAATATACTGCTGAATGATCAATGGGTTGTTGAAGAAATCAAAATGGAAATTTAAAAATTCCTGCAATCAAATGATGATGAAAACACATCTTATGAAAACATATGGAATATAGCAAAGACAGTTCTAAGAAGGAAGTTTATAGCATTAAGTGCCTTCATCAGTAAGGTAGAAAAAATCCAAATAAATGACCTAATAACACATCTCAAGATACTAAAAAGTCAATAATAAACCAATCCTAAAAGGAGCACTCAGGCAGAAATTACCAGTTAAGGCAGAGATATCTCAAGTAGAATCTAAAAAGATAATTTAAAGAATTAATGAGACTAAGAGCTGGTTCTTTGAAAAGATTAATAAAATAGACACTCCTCTGGCCAATCTCATTAAAAAGAAAATGGAAAAAGCCAATATAATAAAAATTAGAAAGGAAAAAGGGATCATAACCACCAACTACAATGAAATACAGAAAATCATCAGAGAATATTTGAGAAATTGCATTCCCCAAAATACGAACATATAGAAGAAATGGATGAATTTATTAACACATATGACTTGCCAAAACTAACCCCAGAAGACATAAGTAACCTAAACAAGCCCATTACATATGCTAAAATAGAAAAAGTCTCCCAAAAAAGAAGAGCCCAGGACCTGATGGGTTCACAGCAGAATTTTACCAAACTTTCAAAGAAGATTTAATACCTGTCTTCCTCAAATTATTTCAAAAAGTAGAAAAGGAGGCAACACTCCAAAACTCATTCATTATGAAGCTACCATCACCCTGATACCTAAACCAGGAAAGGGTACATCTAAGGTAGAGAATTGTAGACACATTTCCCTTATGAACATAGATTCAAAAATTCTTAACAAAATCCTTGCAAACTGAATCCAGCAACATATTAAAAAGATTGTTCACCATGACCAAGTGGGATTTATTTCATAGATGCAAGGTTGGTTCAACATATGAAAACAAATTAATGTAATTCAGCATGGCAAACAAATCACATGATAATCTCAATTGATGCTGAAAAGACCTTTGACAAAGTGCAACACCTTTTCATGATAAAAACCCTGGAGAAAATAGGCATAACAGGCAAATATATTAACATCATAAAGTCCATCTATGACAAACCTACAGTCAACATTATATTAAATGGAGAAAAACTGAAACAATTTCCTCTAATATCAGGAATAAGACAAGGATGTCCACTCTCTCCTATTCTATTTAACATTGTGATTGAAGTCCTTGCTAGGGCAATCAGACTAGGGAAATCAAAGTGCTACAGATAGGCAATGAAGAGGTCAAATTATCCTTATTTGTGGATGACAAGATATTTTACCTAACAGACCCCAAATCCTCATCTAAAAAACTTTTAAAATTAACTCCTTTAATGAAATGGGAGGATATAAATTAACACACAAAAATCAATAGCCTTTCTTTACACCAACTGTAAGCAGGAAGAGAAGGAAATTACAGATGCAATTCCTTTAACAGTAACCCACCAGAAAATTAAGTACCTTGGAATCAATCTGACCAAAGACCCTACGGATGTCTACAAGGAAAATTTCAAAATATTAAAGAGAGAGATCGCAGAAGATACTAAAAAGTGGAAGGACCTTCCCTGCTCCTAGATTGGAAGAATCAATACAGTAAAAATGGCTTTCCTACCAAAAACAATCTATGGATTTACTGCAATCCCCATTAAAATCCCAGTGACAGACTTTACAGAAATAGAAAAAATGATCCAAAAATTCATATGGAAACACAAAAGACCATGTATAGCCAAACACTCTTAAGCTGCAACACTAGTACAGGTGGAATCACAATCCATGACTTTAATCTATATTACAGGGCAATGGTAGCAAAAACAACTTGGTACTGGCACAAAAATAGGCCTGAAGACCAGTGGAATAGAAGATCCAGAAATATCTCAATGGATCTATAACCATCTGATTTTTGACAAAGGAGCAAATCAGGTAAATTGGAAAAATGATAGCCTTTTCAACAAATTGTGCTGGGAAACATGGATATCCACTTGCAGAAAAATGAAACCTGACCCACATCTCTCAATATGCATGGGAATTAACTCAAAATGGACAAACAACCTCAGCATAAAACCAGAAAATTTAAAATTAATAGATGAAAGGATAGGCAATATGCCCCAACATATAGGTATAGGAAAGCATTTCCTTAATAGGACTCCAATTGCTCAAGAAATCACAACAAGAATAGATAAATGGGATTACGTGAAATTAAAAGTCTTCTGTGCAGCAAAGGAAACAATCAATAAAGTCAAGGAAATCCCCACTGAATGGGAAAAAATCTTCACATCCTACACATCAGACAGATGACTAATTTCCAGAATTTATAAAGAACTCAAGAAAGCAATACTCAAGAAAACAACCCAATACACAATTCGGCAAAGGTACTGAACAGACAGTTCTCAAACAGAGAGGCTCATAAAGCCATGAAACACATGGAAAAATGCTCAATATCCCTAGCCATTACGGAAATGCAAATGAAAACAATGTTGAGATTCCACCTTACTCCAGTAAGAATGGCCAAGATCAATAAGACAAATAACAAGAGAGCCTGGTGAGGCTGTGGAGAAAAGGGAATCCTCTTACACTGCTGGTGGAGCTTTAAATTGGTTCAACCACTTTGGAAATCAATATAGAGGTACCTGGTTGTTGTTGTTAGGTGCCATTGAGTTGGTATCCAACTCATATTGACCCTACATACAACAGGTGAAACACTACTGTCAGTGCTTCTCTGCTGCTCATAGGACTTTCAATGGCAGACTGATTTTTGGGAGTGGGTTGCCGGGTCTGTTTCCCAAGCCTACAGCACCTGGTGCTCCCAGGCAGTCTCCCATCCAAGTACTAACCAGGCCTGACCCTGCTTAGCTTCTGAGTTCTGACAGGATCGGATGCCACAGGGCTACGGCTGCAGGTAAGTTACCTTAGAAAACTAAAAATAGATCTATCATATGACCCAGGTATACCACTATTGGGAATATACCCAAAGGGAAATGAGTCATCATACCCACAGGGACACCTGCATCTCCATGTTCAATGCAGCATTTTCACAATAGGAAAGACATGGAATCAACCAAAGTGCCTGTCAACAGAAGAATGGATAAAAAAAATTATGGTACATATACACAGTGGAATACTACTCAGCAATAAAAAATATGAAATAATATCATTTGAAGCAAAATGGATGGAATTGGAGAAAATTATATGAAGTGAATGAACACAAGCCCAAAAAGAGAAATATCACATGTTCTCACTCATATGTGCGAGCTGAATCAAATTTAAAAGAAGGAAAAAATCCTATATAGAAATTGGAACATAATAAAAAGCTCATGTAAACTTAGCAGAGAAGGGACAATTCAAGGAGCACAAAGAAGGAGGGAGGGATCTAGCAAAAGGAAGAGATGATGGGAGAAGACAAGAAGGGGAGGAGAGACAGGAGGAGTGATGAATAAGAGGTTGATGGCAAAGTAAACAGCCCAGCTTTAATAGTTCAGGAAATAATGATAATAATACCAACAATAACAAAGGATGGCAATAATGCAAATGGGCTAGATTATTCATGTAATACTGCTGACAATGTAAAAAGATAGATCACTATGGAAAAAAGTTTGGATTTAAATCATAATTGGGATGCAAGTGTATAGAAAAATATTCTCACAAAAAGACATGCAAATTGAAGGGGGGGCCACTGCTGTGGGGTGTGGAAGAAGGGGGGAGGAGGCACACAAGAGGGTAAAGGGGAAGTGCAATGTACAATGAAATGCATATATGGAAATGTCACAATGAAATACATGTCAGAATGAAACATATTAGGTTGGATGTTAAAAATTTCCAATAAAAAATAAAAACAAAAATAAAAAAGAAAAAGAAAATGAGAGATACAGAAAAAGGCAGGCAGGCCAAAAACAAAAACAAAAGAAGAAAAAATAGAAAAAGAAAAACTAAAAAAGAAAAAAGATTAAAATTTCATTAGAAAAAAGGGAAATGAATAAATGAAAATTAATAATTAAAAGATGGTAATAATAAAAAAAAAAGCAGCATACACTAACTTGCCTTCCTGAAACTCCAGTGTCACTGGGAGCTGACACAGGAAGATACTGAATCCCAGGCCTGAGTCAGCCTATAAAATTCAGTGTGATCTTGTCTTCAAGAAAAAATAAGAAAAAGATTGGTGATACCACGCTGTGGCACTACAATTTCCCCAATACAACAGGAAGAAAAAAAAAAAAAAAAAGAAAAAGACAAAAAGAAGAAAAAATACTAGAGGAACTTCTTTCTGTGCGCTGTAATGTTGGAATATGTTAGTGGAGGTGGTGATCAGTGGAGGAAAGAGTCTTATCTTACCATGGCTCAGAGTTGACAGTCTCTGTAGTTTCCCTCATGAGATGGAATTGTCTCCTCTCCCCAGTGGGTGGGGCTTGCTTCTGAGTAACTTTCCCAGCCTTTTGCTGCATGTACTTCTCAGCATGTTAGCATCCTGTCTATCCCCTCACTACAACTGTTTGCTGTAATTGTGTAGCATTCTGGGGCTGTGGCTGGTCACACCCAGGCTCTCCACAGGTGATAATTCTTTGTTTTCAGGCCTCCTAGTAGTTCAGTCTCACAGGAGAGGTTGTCTTTCAAGATGGTGCTGGGTGAAAGTCCACTGAGACACCAGAGCATGGGAAAGAGAGTCACTTCTCCTATGTAGAGTCCCTCAGTCAGGGACAGCCACTGTCTCAGGAAGTCCCTGGAAGAGTTCAAGGGCTTCAAGGACTATGGCTTATCCTCTGGAACTGCAAGTCTGAAGGTCAGGGCTGTCTGGCTTACCTCTTTGGATGAGGGCTTTGTTTCCCCTCCTCCCCTCAAGCCATTTCTGGAGATGTGTCCTGATCATTCTCACTGCTTAGCTACTCTGCTACCTGAGACCAACCAAGTTTGTGGTTTCTTTGCTTCTTCAGACCTTATTTCTGTGGAAATGACTGTTCCTTCCTATTGTTATTTCTATATTTTACTGTGTCATACAGAGGCTGCCTTTAATCCACCATCTTAAACTGGAAGTCTTGACTCACTATTTCTTACATGGACTTTCAATTATTTTTTCAATTTCATCTTCACTCCTATTTTCAGTTGGACCAGATCCATTCAATTCCTGAAACTTTCTGGATTTGCGCATTAGAATAAGCTTGCTTTGTAGCTTTCTCTCATCTCTCTGTTCCTCAGTCAGTAAACTTTCAGCTTGCTTTGGTCTACATTTATTATCCTTTGTTTCCTTTGCTTTTTGCCTTTAGATAATGATAAAGAACACATACGGACAGGATGTGTGATATAATAAATAATTTTAAAATGACCTGGGAAACCACCATTCTGGTCAATAAATAGTGCAGTGTGTGTGTGTGTGTGTGTGTGTGTGTGTGTGTGTGTGTGTGTGTGCGCGCGCGCACGTGCACGTGCATGTGCGTGTGTGTTTGTGTATGATTTTACCCTTTCCTTTAAAGTCACCTACTATTCTGACATATTTGTTAATCACTTTCTTGCTTTTATTTGCATTTTTGCCACCTCTGAATGCTTATTTAAGCAGTATTTCTTAGTTTTTCCTGTTTTTGAACTTGACATCAATAGAAATAGATTATACATCATCATCTTTGGATCCCTCTGTGTTGTTGTAAGTAGCTTCAGTCCATTTCATCCATTACTTTGCTGTAAAATTGTGCCATTGCTTTGTTAGATCAAAGTTTTAAAAAATTCTGTTATACATTGTTATCTTTAGGCACTTCAGATTTTCCTATGTTCTCCTTTTTGGCTTCCAAAATTCTGTTTCTCTTTCTGTCATGCCCTCTCTCATTCTTTTTAAGTGTATATCATAAATAAAATCCTATATGACTTTTTTTCCTCTTATGAGTGTTTTGTACCTTCATTTTAGCATGTGTGTATAGAGGTTGGAGGGTAAATTCTATGTTTACATCAATCCATGATTATTAAGATATTACCTGTCCAGGCATGGTGGTACACACCTGAAATCCCAGTCTATAAGAATAACCTTGCTTTTCTGGGAGGTGGAGGCAGGAGGATCATGAATACAGGCCAGAGTGGACTATATAATGAGACCCTGTCTTAGAAAACAAAACATAACCATTCAAAAACCCCAAACAACAACAACAACAATAGCAACAAAAACTTAGCTAGTATATTTGTTGTTTTTAGGTGCCATCAAGTTAGGTTTGACTCATAGCAATCCTCATAGGGTTTTCAATGACTTGTTTCTTTGGAATTGATTCAAGAGTAGATTGCATTGTCTTTCTCCCATTTTTGTGGTGCTAGGGATTGAACATAGGTCCTCAGTGGGGCACTCTACCAACTGAGCTAAACCCAGTACATATGGAATAATGTTAAATACTTTTTTATATACTTGAGTTCTCTGATTCTTTTTGAAACCAATCGGACAATCAATTTTTGCAAAACCTGAAATTATAATTTGGTTAAAAGAGATGTCATAGTATTCTTCTTTCTTTTTTATTTTTCTCTCAATACTTGGAGGTTGAATTTAGGCCCAAACACATAGTTGCAAGTGCTTTACTACTGAGTTGTACTTCTAACGATTTTTTTTTTTTGAGTCAGTCTTTCTAAATTATAGGCATTCTCTGGCCTCAAACTCACAATCTTTGTGCCTCTGCCAACCTAGTTGCTAGGATTACAAGCATGCACCAGCCACTGTGCCAGATATCTTAATGTATTTGATGTAAGGATTCTACTGTGTGAAGAGAATGCCTGCAGGACATTTCAATATCTTCTGTTTCCTATGAACAAGCAGTTTTTTGTTATTTTGATCACTGGAGCAGAGCATAGGCATTGGCCAATGGATCTTGTGTCATGTATATTAATAACATCTGAGTACAGATCTAGATGTAATAATATTATTTCTAGACAGTAAGTAAGAAATAATATTATTATTTCTAGACAAAAAAGAGGGTATAGGTAATTAAATACAAGTGATATAAACACACATTTTATTCTTGTGTTGCCAAATATCATATCAAATGTATCATAAACTGAAAGTTTTATTTTGAAAAGAAAGCAACCTAATTACTTCAAAAGATTTTTTTAAAAAATCCTAGTCATGACATTGGTGATTATATAGTATAAGAAAGCTATATTTGAAAGAGCATTTTCCATGTAAGGGGTGTTTTCTACTGGTTCTTTAAAACCACTATATTCAGCATTTTTTCCCCTCTCCGGTTACATGACAGAATGGTAAATTACTAGCCTGAATATAAGCATCAATGGTTAATTGAAGAATAAACTTGAATTCTAGGAAATATGATACCTATTATTTTTAATTGTTAATTAAAAATATCCTACACAAAATAAAGGAAAAAAGCAGGTTTATAAGGAAAAGGAAATCTCATAACCTAGGAACTTCACTTGTAACATAGTGTTGCAAACAACAGTTAATGGTGCATCCTACTGTCTGATCTGGAAAGGAAGACTTGTTGTGTTTTTTATTTACAGAAAAAATGTGGTTATATGGAATCACAAAACCTCTGTAACAAAGACAATCAACACCTTTCTTTCAAATTGATGAAGAATTTTTCATAATTTGGGGAGTTTTTTCTAAAGGAGAGACACTTTTGGAATATTTCAGGTAACAAGATAACTGCTACAACTCAAGACATGGTTATTTCCGTTTTTCTTATTTGTTTTTTCTTTTTTTCTTTCTTAATTTAGAGAGAAAATGGATCAAGCATTCCTCTGTAGAACAGAAGGTGGCACTCTTCCTTCTATCTTGAGATATTTTCCACTTGAGTGTTTATTTTAATTCTTCTCTTGCAATTCAGGGCAGCATGCTGTTGGTGAGTTGATTGTTTCTCTGTGGTTAATGACCACTTTTTCACTTATCAAAAGGCAGGAATACATTCCATGAAGTGTAATATTGAATATGAGGCACACACTGTCATTGGTAATCCAATAATATACAACGGTTAAAGTTTGACAAGGTCCCTTACAGTTTACTTGCCTGGGTGAGTAACTTGTCTCCTGAGCGATTTTCTCCTCATTTGTTTTATAGACATGGGAATAAAAAAACATTTAAGTATATGAGATCACTTGGAAAAGATTTGCTATTACCACTTCCACATTCTCTGAGTCTGGTGGTTGATTAAAATGAACATATAATGATGCAATTTGTGACCTTTCAGCTAATTCTAAGCCTCAAATTAAACTTCTTTTGAAACTCAAATCTTGTTTTATTACCTTGTACTTGGTATCCAATCTGGACTAGTTTATGTCAGTAAAGTTCAGATTACTTCATAGATGGCAGGAAGATCAATTTGCTTGGTCTGATTTGTATTTATGTTACATTCTTTTCCAAGGGCATGAAAGTGGTTACAAACATTTACCAGATAATGTTTAAATGATGTTAACCAGTTGAATTAATATATTGTTTCCTTTTTGAAGGTCGTCTTTTTCATTATGCAGATAAAATAAACCCAGTATATTTTCCTAGCAATAGCTACATTTTAGGCTTGATTTTTATATTTTAGTTAATTTCCATTTACAGTTTTCTTCATTTTAA
>VMDO01025380.1:0-28320 GCA_007922755.1 Pedetes capensis
GCGGCTTGGGAGGCGGAGACAGGAGGATTGCAAGTTCGAGACTAGAGGAAGTCTATGTAATTTAGTGAGACCCTGTCTCAGGAAGTAAGCAAAAAAAATAAAAGGGCTGGGGGTGCAGCTCAGTGGTCCAGCACTTGCAAAGCATGCAGGCGTGAGGCCCCGGGATCAACCCCCAGTACCACAAAAAAAAAAAAAAAAAAAAAAAAAAAAAAAAATGACACTGTATCACAACACATCAAGTCACATATTCCAAGATAAAGAACCAACTTTTCTTTTGATATAAGCAATACTCCAAAGAAAAACAGTCACATAAGACTTTGAGTTATTTTACACTTTACTACCAATTGGAATAAAGTTTATTAAATGATATATTCCATTATGGGTGGGATTGTACAACAAAAAAACTGTGGAGAATCAGTTAATGTCCACAACTAGTTTCCTTATTTCTATTCTCATTATGTGGGCTGGGATTTGGCTCAGTTGGTAGAGCGCTGCGCTGCAGTCTCCGAGGTCCCGAGTTCAATTCCCAGCACCACAAAAATGGGGAGAAGGGCCTGCCAATCCACTCCCAAGGCAATCCTGAAACAGTCAGCCATTGAAAACCCTATGAGGGTCGCTATGAGTCGGATACCGACTTGACGGCACCTAACAACAACAATAACAACAACATTCTTATTATACAAGAATTACAGGTTGATCTAGTTCAACTACACAAATCATATCAGAGGATAAAAGGCTGGCCACCACTGCAGATCCACAGAATGTCACTAGGCATTATGTATTCAGAAAAACTGTAGGGCTGGGGATGTAGTTGGTGGTAAAGCACTTGCCTTGCAAGTGCAAGGTCCTGGGTTCAATCCTCAGCACTGGAAAAACAACTCAAAATATAAAAAACAAAAAGTAATTTGAGAGTTTTCACCCCATGCTGACAGTCACCAATGGTATTAGTCATGCTGCTGAATCTAACAAATGGCAATTAGTGAGCCGGGCGCGGTGGCACATGCCTATAATCCCAGCGGCTTGGGAGGTGGAGGCAGGAGGATTTCAAGTTCAAGACCAGAGGCAGTCTGCATAATTTAGCAAGACCCTGTCTCAAAAAGTTAAAAAAAAATGGGCTGGGGGTGCAGCTCAGTGCTTGCAAAGCATGTAAGTGCGAGGCCCTGGGTTCAACTCCCAGTACTAAAAAAAACAAAACAAAAAAAAAGGCAATTAGTTTGTTCTCATATATTACTGAATATTAATAAGCTGGATTCCCTTCAAATACATAAAATAAAAATGCATCAAAAGAAAACCGTAACAATCTTAGACCCAAGACTACTAATAATTAGATTGCAAGATCATACACATGGATTACTTATGCCATTATCTAGAGTATTCTAGGATAAAGAAATGTGAAATTACATTGGAATTGCTTTCTTTCATATTTTGAGTATAAAATATAACCAAGTAATTCACAGAAAAAGAAGCCACGATACATAATAACTGAATAAAAATATCAACCCTCTGATATAATCAGGGGGACACAATTAAAATATTGACATATTTTCATATCAAAAGTGATTTGAAAAATTACACTATTATCTGTGATAAAAAGGAACGATAATATGGAGGGCAATCTAAAAATGAATATGTGATTAACTTAAAAAGTATTCATTTACTTAGAATCAGCAATTCCATTTGCAAGTGTATATAAATTAAAAATGTACATAGAGGCTGGGGATGTGGCTCAGTGCTAAAATATTTGCCTAGCAGGCATAAGGCCCTTGGTTCAAGTTTTTTGCCACCAAAAAAATAAAATAAAATACAATAAAATAAAATAAAAATGTATGTTGTTGTTACTGTTAGGTTGGGTCCAACTCATAGTGACCTTATGTACAACAGAATGAAACACTCCCTGATCTGTGCTAGGCACATGATATTATTTATTTTTAAGCCCAATGTTGCAGACACTGTGTCAATCTATGTAGTTGAGAGTTTTTCTTTTTTTCTTTGACGTGCCACTGTCCCAAACATGTCCTTCTACAGGGATTGGTGCCTCCTGACTACATGTCCAAAATACATAAGATGCAATCTAGCCATCCTTGCTTCCAAGGAGCACTCTGGTTGCACATCTTCTAGGACAGATCTGTTAGTTCTTTTGGCAGTCAATGGTGTATTCAATATTTGTCTCTAGCACCATAATTCAAAAGTGTCAATTCTTTACCTGTCTCCCTTATTCATTGTGTAGCTTTCACAGCTGTACGATGCCACTGAAAATACCACAGCATAAGTCAGGCGCACCTTTGTCTTCAATATGATATCTTTACTGTCTTTTTAATAACCTTTTGCTTTCCCCATGAGTGATGTCTTTGATGTCATGCTACAACTCCTCTGGTCTTTTATTATTAGTGTCTAATATATAAAAACTATTCTTGAGGTGGTCCCTGAAAACAGGTGGGATATACTCAAGGTCATACCTTGGCTGTTATACATAAAATGCAAAACAATGTTGTATACCATTGTTATTGACAGGAGAAAATCATATTTATATAACCACCTATACAAAACTGAATAGATTTATGATATATGCAATCAATGAGATAAATAATGTATTGCTGCTAAACTATGTCTATTACCTAAACATATATCTTCTTGGATAAATATTGAAAAAAAATGCTAAATTAAAAAAAAACTTACAGAAGAGTATTTTCAACATGAGATTATTAATATAACTTATTTTCCATTGGAAAATGAAGACGTGGTGTAGGATGGAAGAGTGGGAAAAGTGGGGCTTCTATCTCTGCAATGTTTATTTTTTAAAAATGTGGTATGAATTTACAACCCTAAAATCTACTCAGGGAGAACAGACACAAATTACACTCAGTCTTTTGTGTGTATTTAAAATATTTCCTAATATTTAAAAAAGTATATGAAAAGAGATTTTCACTTCTGACTAATATGAAGTAGCAAACAGTAGGTTTATCCTTCCAGCTGAAATAAAAACAAAACCAAAAACAAAAACAGACAATGATTCTCAAGATACCAGACAACAGACGAGGGCAATTTGATCAAAATAAAATTAAATTAGAAATCAATAAAGATGTCTGGAAAAATGCCCATACACTGGAAACTCACTGATAATAACTTATTGGTCAAAGATTAACAGGTAATATAGACTGAATGAAAATGAAAACAGAACATACTGAAATGTGCATAGTGATGCTTAAAAAAAACTGGGAAAACCATATGATTTTCTCCATAAATCCAGAAAAGAGACAAAATCCAATTTCATTCCTTATAAAAACACTAGCCAGAAAAAGGGAACTTCCCCAATGTAATGAAAGGGCAAGTACAAAAATCATTCAGCTAATTTTATATTAACAAGACTGAATACTTTTCATCTATATTAGGAACAAGATAAAGATGACTACTCTCATCTGTTCAACACCATACAAGAAAAATAAATAAAAGCCTGGAAAAGAGAAATAAAACTCTTTATACACAGATTATCATTACATAAAAATGTACTATGAAATCTACAAAAACCTACCAAAATTAATAAGTGAGTCCAGCAATGTTGCAGGACATCAGACTTCCATGTGTAAATAATTGTATGTCTATGTGCTACAACAATTAGAAATTGTAATTTAAAAACCATTTAAAATAGTGTCAAAATTTGCATTCCTACAAAGATATCTGATAAAAGGTGTAAAATATCAGTAGGTTAAATACTAAAAAAAAATGTTGCTAAAAGAAACTTAAAAAGACCTAAATAAAGGGAAGGGTATCTCGTATATCATGGGACAGATCAGTCAGGAATGCTAAAATGTCAATTATTCTCAAGTTGATTAATTGGGATTCTATTAAAAAATCCCTGTAGTTTTTCTAGAAATTGACAAGCTGATTCTAAAATTCATATGGAAATGCAAAGGTCTTACATAGTCAAAACAAGTTTGAAAAGGAAGAACAAAGTTGAAAGGTTAACACTCCCAGACTTCAAAACTTATTAAAAACCTTCAATAATCAAAACAGTATAGGACTGGCAAAAAAAAATAAATACAGCAATGGAACTGATGAGAACAGAAATAGTACTACTCACGTGTGGAGAACTGATGTTTGACAAATATGCAAAGTTGAGTCAGTAATAAAAGAATACATTTTAAAATAAATGGCAAGAATTGCATAAGGTCCTAGATTCGATCCCAAGCTCTACAAACAAATATACAGTACTAAAACAATACATGCCCATATAGAAAAATATGAACTTTGGTCCATACTTAGCATCATATACAAACAGTTACTCACAATGGATCATAAAATGAAGACTAAAACTATAAAATTTTTAGGAGAAAACTCAAAAAATATTTTTATCACTTTGATTTCTAGATACCACAAGAACAATTCATAAAAGAAATAGATTTCAAAACTGGACTCTATCACAATTAAGAACTACTGCTGGAAAACACTTGAAAAAAAAAGAAGCTATAGAATGGAAAACATTTGAAATTCACATATCTGATAAAGGCATCTAATCTAGTATAGAGAACTCAACATTCAATAAGCAAACAACTCAATTTTTAAAAATGGACAAAAGATGTGAACAGGATACTTGAAGTACATAGATGGCATAGAGGCACATGAAAAGATACTCAACATTATCAAATATATGCAAGTATACAAATTAAAATGACAGTGACATGCCTGTACATAGCTATTAAAATGGCTAAATCAAAAACCAGACACCACAGATACTGATACCACACCAAGTATCAGTAGAAATGTAGAGCAACCAGAACTTAAACATTGTTGATGGAAAAGTAAAATGGTAAAGGTACTCTGAAATATAGTTTGATTGTTTCTTAAAATGTTAAACATCTACCTGTCATATGATCAAGCCATTTTTCTCCTAGGCATTTATTCAAGAATAATGAAATATTAAGTCCAGTAAAAACCTTGTGCACAAATATTCGTAGTAGCTCTATTGATAATAGTCAAAATCTAGCAAGAACCCAAATGTGCCTCAATAGTGAGATAAACAAATTCTAGCATATCCATATGATGCAAACTCAGCAACAAAAAAGATGAATTATTAATATATGCAGCAGCATGGTAGAATCTCAAAATCACTATTTGAGTGACAGAAGTCATCTCCCCAAAAGTACATACTATATGATTCCTTCCACATAAAAACTCTACAAAAGGCTAATGAATCTATAGTAATAGAAAACAGAAAGTAGTCTCTTGGAAATTGGGAGGAAGGGAACAATGGCAGAACATGGGATTACAAAAGGACACACACACACACACACACACACACACACACACACACACACACGAATCTTTTAGGGTAATATTTTCATTATGTTGATGGTAGCAATGACTGCACAAGCCATAAAGTATGTTAGACCATCAAACTGCATATTTTAACCGTACATGGTTTATTGTTTGTCAACTGTATCACAATAAAGGTACTGAAAACAAGAAAGCCTTTTAAATTCTTTTGATCTCTTACTCTAGACAAGATTATATTTTCCCTTTATCAAAACCAATAGAAAATTACACTTCATTAGAGTTTAGGGTATTTTGGTTCTAGTCTGAGTTCCCTACTTAGTGATGGTAGATGCTATAGCCTGGAGAAGAGTCCCCTAAAGTCTTATGTTAAAGGCTTGATCTGTAGGGTGGTTCTGTTGGAAGATGGTGAAACCTTTCGAAGATGGGCTCAGTGGTCCAAGGGAACTATGGGATCTTTTTTTCTGTTACATCCTGGCCATGAGGCGAGCAGTTTGCTCTGCCATGTACTTTCTGCAACTGTCATCCAGCATGCCCACAAGAAGTATAAAGCAAGGGTGTCTGCTGCAGATCTTGCACTGGAACCTTCAAAACTGTGAGCCAAAATAAGTATTTCTCTTTGTAAACTAATTACCTCAAGTATTGTTATGAAAAAAATGAATAAAATAGTGGACAAATCACTCAACCTCTCTGCTGGGTTTCAAACCCATGAAAAATTGGGTTCAGATTTGGGTAAGCATTCAATGTTAAAATTTAGAGGGTTTGAATTTGGTTGGGGGCTTAAAATTTTAATTCTACCTGTAGATAGATGAATAAAATTTTTTCCAATCCTTTTTTTATTCCAATTAAAACTTTTGGGGGGCAGTAGTTAGGGTTGAACCCAAGGCCTCACACATATTTTCCAAGTGTTCTACTACTAGGCTGCATCTCAGCTCATTTTTTAATTTTTTATTTTGAGTCAGGGTCTCACTAAATTACATAGGCTGTTTCTGGCCTCGAACTTGCAATCCTTCTGCCTCTGCTTCCCAATTCCCTAGGCTTACAGATATGTGTCATCAAATCAGGATTTTAATTTTTTTCTTCAATTTCTAAAATTGATGATGATACCCAAAACAAAACCATTAAAAGCTGAACCCAAGCCCAGTTTTAAACCTTTCAGGATTTTAAACTGAATCTCAGTCTGAACCCAGTGAAAAATTGTTTGCATTCAGCTTTTAATGGTTTTGTTTTGTTTTGGGTATCATCATCCATTTAAACAGCCTTAATACCCTGGCATCCACTTTTGTCAGACCCCAGAAGCTAAGGAGGGTTGGGCTGGTCAGTACTTGGATGGGAGACCATCTGAGAATACTGGGTGCTGTAGGCTTGGGAGAAGGATCCAGCAGACCACTCCCCAAACAATCAGCCACTGAAAACCCTATGAATAGCAGAGAAGCACTGACAATAGTGGTGGGCATGGCACAGTGCTGGATAGTGTTTCATGTGTGGTACACAGGATCGCTGAGCGGGACCCTACTTAATGGCATATAATAGCAGCAACATCTGCACATGGGATTTAAACCTGAAGGAAACCCAAACCTTCTAAATTTTAATACACTGAACCTAAACCCAAATCTGAACCCAATTTTTCACAGTTTTGAAGCTCTGCCTCTGAGTCTCACTTTTGTCACCTGTAAAATGAGAGTAAGCTAAACTGACACATGCTCATCTTAGTATTTCATAGACATATATGTTTAATCCGTGCTTTTTAAACATATTGTACTGTTCCCAAAACTCTATGATAAATCTCATTTTATAAATTAAATCACATTCTGTGATAGGGAAAATGTTTATTGTCAAACATATCAAAAAGCTCCTGTAATTATTTAAAACTTAAAATATAAAATACACAGAGAGAAGAACATAAGCTTGGATTTATACACACCTACTTTCAAATTCCTCCTGCAGCTATCTATACCACTGTAGCATTAGATCCCATCATATCAGAAGCTAAGCAGGGTTGGGCCTGGATAGTACTAGGATGAAGACGGTCTGGCAACACCAGGTACTGTAGGTTTGAGAGAAGGACCTGGCAACTCACTTCCAAAAAACAATCAGCCCTTGAAAACCCTATGAATAGCAGAGAAGCACAACAATGGTGTTTTGTTTGTTGTTCCTAGGGTCCCTATGAGTCGGACAGTGACTTGACAGCATCTAACAATAACTACAGTTTCAAATTCCAGGTGCACTAACTGGCTTTGTGACATGGACAAGTAACTTTACCTTTCTTTGTCTCACTTTTCAAAAACATGTAAGTAAAATAAATTAATAAATATTTCTTGGGTTGTTGTAAAATAAAATCAACACATGCCAGCCACTTAAGAGGTGTTCAATAAATGGTAATTAAAATAACAGTAATAAAACAGTGTTTTGAATCATAAAACTCCTTGTAGGCTTTAGATTTTATTGTAATACATGAAAATAATTACATTGTTAACATAAATTAAAACAGAACTACTACCATTTTAAAATGTATCTCCTTCACTATAAAGTTTAAGAGAGAAGTATTTAGATGCTCAACATGAATAAGGAAAGTTAAACAAGATTATTTACCAAGTGCTCATTAAGCATAGGTCACATAAAGTAATAACTGCTGTATTTCATTTAATCTGCATAATAAGCCAAGCGCAGGGGGATAGGGAATTGTAGAAAGGAGGACAAAAAGTACTATTTTAATACAAGATTACCAGGGAAATTCTCTCTCATAAGGAAACATTTTAACGGAGACTTCAGTATATTTTAATAACAAAGTTTTTTAATAAAACAATTTTTACACAAAGATTAGCCAAAGACTTCCTTGCCCAACAACTTAAAAATTAACCTCTTTAAATTGATATATGGAAGAACAGAACACAAAACATTTCAAACACAATGGTGAAAATCAAATAATTCCCTCTTAGAAAAGATCGAACAAACATTAAAATAGAAAAGAAATTTTCAACTGCAACTAGGAAAGTTCACATAAATTATGCAGTTGAGAGTTTTCACTTGCTATTCCCTATAGTTCCTTGACATAAATTATCATCCTAGGAAGAAAACACAAGTGGCTTAAAAACCTTAAGGTGGGGAAATGTGTATTATGCCAAGTAAAAAAGAGTAAATACAGCAAAAAGTAAAGATAATCTTTAAAAATTTACATTGCTTACATCTTTTTTGCAATTGTCCTCAAAGAATAAAAACAACACAATTCTTCCTTTTCATGCTGTTCACCAGAGTTCACAACCAGAAAATAGATCAAGGCCACTAAATTCAGTTATTAAACTGTTTGCCTGCCAAAGTAGGAAAAAACAAGGACATAATTTTGGGCAGCTTTCTGAATGAAAAATAGGAAAATTTCCTACTTTCATGTATTTGACTCTCATTATCCCATCTTCTTCAAACATATTTTCCTTTCTTCCACTGCCATGTTGTTAGGTGCTGTCAAGTCAGTATCTGGCTCATAGCAGCCCTACATACAACAGGTAAAACAGTATTGTTACTGCTTCTCTGCTATTCATAGGGTTTCCAATGGCTGATTGTTTTTTGGGAGTGGTTGCCAGGTCCTTCTCCCAAGCCTACAGCACCTGGTGTTCCCAGGTGGTCTCCCAGGTCCAACTCTGCTTAGCTTCCATGATCTGACAGGTTCGGATGCCACAGTGGTACAGCTGCAGGCTTCCACTGCTGTAGGGAAATACAATTTAATCTTGAACTGGTAACTTTTTATGATTGTCTCAGTAAATTAATGTAATTTCTAGAGTACCATGGTCAATATTCACTAACCACATTTGTTGTTTTTAGGTGCCATCAAGTCGGATCCAACACATATCGATCCTAGGAACAACAGAATGAAACACTCCCCAACACTGTGCTATGCCCAGCACTATGTCAGTGCTTCTCTGCTATCCATAAGGCTTTTGATAGTTCTTTTGGGATTGTTCTGGGAGTGAGCTGCCAGGTCCTTCTCCCATTTTTTGCAGTGCAGGGGATTGAACAGGACCTCAAAGAGCATAGAGCAGCACTCTACCAACTGAGCTAAATCCTATTAATAAGCCTATTAACCACAGCCCCATTACATGGAACTATGTAAATTTAAATTTAAACTAAAAAATCAGTTCCTCAATCACATTAAGCCATAATTCAGGTATGTCTGGCTATGTGTGGTCAGTGCCTACCATACTACATGTTATCAAATGGATATATAACTGGTTAGTCATCATAGGCAGTATTACTAAATAATGCTGTTCTAATAGGTAGTGGCCATATCCAATGTTTCTTTGCATACCCTATAATTTGTTGCATAGTTATCTGACTATGCTAAGCACTTAATTATCTGATTTAATAAAGACTAATTGTAGGCCTGCAGCTGTACCAGAATGGCATCCAATTCTGTCAGATCTCGGAAGCTAAGCAAGGTAGGGCTTGGTTAGTATTTGGATGGGAGACCACCTAGGAACAACAGGTGCTGTAGGCTTGGGAAAAGGACATGGCAGCCCACTCTCAAAAAACAATCAGCCACTGAGCCAGGCACGGTGGCACACGCCTATAAGCCCAGTGGCATGGGAGGCAGAGGCAGGAGGATCGCAAGTTCGAAACCAGAGGCAGTCTGCGTAACTTAGTGAGACCCTGACTCAAAAAGTAAAAAAATGGGCTGGGGGTGCAACTCAGTGGTCCAGCACCTGCAAAGTATGCAAGCATGAGGCCCTGGGTTCAACCCCTAGTACCACCAAAAAAAACAAAAACAAAAACAAACAAACAACAAAAAAAACAGCCACTACAAACCTCATGAATAGCAGAGAAACACTGACATAGTGCTGGGCATTGCAGAGTCAAATAGTGTTTCATCTGTTGTACATATGGTCACAGTAAGTCAGACCCAACTCGATGGCACCTAACAACAACAATTATTTGAGAGGTAGAGATTGTCCTATAGACATGTCATATTTGGTCAATAGTCTTCAACATTTGAGTCAGTATTTTAAATGTGAAGCCTCTGCCAATAAAAGGCAATATAATATGGAAACAAAAGACCACAGCTCAGAAGTAGCTGCCATTCACAGCTTTTGTATGTGCTTACCAGTTCCCAAAGTCACTGCCAATTCCATAATATATGTACATCAACTGCATTCACCTGCTTCAGTGCATATGAGTTCTGACCTTGGCTCTATACTGTATGGATATTTTAACATTTTTTATTAAGTAATATAAAGATTTAGATCAGTTTTCTGAACCATAAGCAGTGTACTTAATATGTCTCCATTTTCACAAAAAGTGACTTAACAATGGTAGCCCTTAATTGATGTTTTCATACAAATAAAATTCTGAATAAAAAAGTTTCATTTGGTGTTTACTTGGCAATGCATGGATGTTAAGAAGAGAGGGTTGTTCAAAGTGACTCATAAATGTACAAGTCTTGTCTTGCTTTTTTCCCCCCTGATACTAATGGGTTAAACCCAGAGTCTCACACATACTTTCCCACTGCTTTGCCACTGGGTTGCACACCAAGCCCATTTTTAATGTTTTTTATCTTGAGAAAGGGTCTCACTAAGTTAGGCAGGCTGCCTCTATCCTTGAACTCGGGATCCTCCTACTTCAGCCTACAGATCAGAGTCATGTGCCACCATGTCTGGCCTCAAATGTAGAAATCTTAATAATGCAACTTTTGAAATAATGGAAAACTTTCCCTAGGGACTACTGAAATGATAACAAATGTGCTTTACCTTCATGACACTACCACAATTCATTTGCTTATATTTCATTACAAAGATAGACAATATATATTTATGTTGACTGAATTAGTGAACTATATTCTGGCCTACATATGAAGAAAAATACTCCTTATAAGTATCAGATAAAAACAAAATGTTAGTATTAAAATACTGAACTTCAAAAATTGTGGTTTAGTAACTTTTTCTTGAACTCAGTTATCTGTTATTTGTTTCTGTTAATCATATAGTGGAAAATGTGCAGTGAGAGGATAATTTTCTTTTCATTTAAATCTTCTTTTGGTTATTGAAGGGTTTTTTTTGGATATCTACATATACTAGATTTTAAAAATCACCTTTTTTCTGCTTCTCATTAATTGTAGTAAAAAAACTAACAATAATTTTAAAAATCACAAAGGTTTTTGTTGAATAAAGAGCTGGAATATGAAGCTGTGCCTTTTTTAGCTTAACTACTATAATTAAACATAAAAAGATACCTATTGTAGAGGTACTTATTATCAGTATTACTCCTTTTTCTTTCCAAGAACTTTGAATACAAAACAAACAACAATTTTATTTCCTATTCCTGTCCCAACCCCTTGAATTTTCTTAAAGAGACACACAAACTTTTGTGTGAATCGTTTTTCAATTTCAGAATAGTCCTAAAAGCATAGCTTCTACTTATTAAAAATGTTCTCAGAAGGGTTGAGGATGTGAAGCTCAGAAGTAGAGCTCTTGTTCTTGCCAAATGTGTACAAGGCCCTGGGTTTGATCCCTAGCACCTAAAAAATAAAAAAAGAAAGAAAAAAAAATATTTTTCAGAGTCTACATATGCTCCTATCAACGCATAGCCAGTCTCTATCATAAAAACCAAATACAACTATCTAATTTTGTATTCTTTAATACTTATTCTAACTGAAAATTATTTTTAAATAAGTCCAGTAAAAGTCAAAAGTTTTGGTATGGAAAAACTCATTATATAAATAAATCATTGTTGTTAGGTGCCGTCCAGTCGGTATCCAACTCATAGCAACCCTCATAGGGTTTTCAATGGCTGACTGTTTTGGGATTGCCTTGGGAGTGGATTGCCAGGTCCTTCTCCCATTTTTGCAGTGCTGGGAATTGAACTCGGGACCTCGGAGACTGCAGCGCAGTACTCTACCAACTGAGCTAAATCCCAGCCCCAGATAAATCATTAGATATATTATATCAATTTCCTATTTACTATAAAAATAAAAAATAAATATTTAAAAGAAATATATAAATTATTACCCTTATAAATAAAGGATTTTATTCTTTTGGCTTAAATTTTTCAAATAATATACTCAAGAAATAAAACTTTTTTGAATTACTATATATTCTTGAACCTAATACACACCTTTTCAGTTTTAGAGGGCTACACAATCAGATGTGGATTAGATTATGAATTCACATGTGATTGTAATCCGCACCCGATTTTGTTGTTGCTATTATTGGGTGCCATGGAGTCAGTGTCCTAGCAACCCTACACACAACAGGTGAAATACTATTGCCAGTGCTTCTCTGCTATTCATGGGGTTATCAATGACTGACTCTTTTGGGGGAGTGGGTTGCCAGTTCCTTTTCCCAAGCCTATACCTGGTATTCCCAAGTGGTCTCCCATCCAAGTACTAACCAGGCGTCACCCTGCTTAGCTCCAGGATCTGACGAGATCAGACACTATGGCAGTATGGCTACCAACCTCTGATTTTTGTAGCCCTCTAAAACTGTCAAAAGGGTACATATTAGATTCAATAATATACAACACTTAAAAATATAGCCAGCAAGTTCAAAAACTGTGAAGTACTTAAAAAAACATCTTGCAATATCTTTTTTAAAGTAATTAAAAAAAAAACAGGTCAACAAACTGGTATTAATAAAACCACACAATCAAACCATAATAAAAGGAGCCCCCCCCACACCCTACTTCTATAGTTTCCTAAAGACTTTATAAGGCTGCCAGCAAAAAATGTTCCATTTAATCTCTGTGACAGTGAAAAAGATCAAAAAATAGAATTTCTTTGATAAGTTCTCTTAGGATGAAATATTAGACAAATTATTACTAACCATTTGCTGTTTTCTATACCTGAGATCAACTTTACTGCAATTCCAAAAAAAAATAAATAAATAAAACGAATGTAATTTAATACCTATTCCTTTAACCAAAAAAATGTATATAAAATAAAACTTTAAACTCCAACCAAACTCTACCAATCTTTGAATTTTATAATTATGTTTATATCTTTTTAATACATTAAACTTCTAAGATATTATCATTCACTTCTCATTTGAAAACTATTTATTTAAAACTTATCCAAGTATTTTACCACTTCCCAGTCAAGATTCTAGAAAAAAATCTGGACTTGCTCTAAAAACTTTTTTTTAAGCAGATTAATTTCCAAGCAAAATTATCACATTATCTTATTCAAATGTAAACAGAAATACTTCCACAATCTACAAAGACTTTTCTGTCATCTCTAAATTCAAGATATGGAAATAGAACTATAAATTCCTTATCCAAAACTGTTCAGCTGAACTTCCTACTATAATCAAATAGTCTATGATAATCAAAAGCTGCTTGCAAAATGTAGCATTGAACGTTTTTATTTAACTAACTTAAACTTTAATAGCAACACATGTTGGACTAATGATCATAACTAGGAATAATAAACAACTGTGTTACTGGTTTATGCATTGCTGTCCTGTACTTTTCATCTTTTTGTTTTTTTTATTATCATTTTAGAGTATACTACATTTAACTGTAAAACAGCTGAAGACAGGTCCATTAGGAAGTATTCCAAAAGACAGCACTATCATCATAGGAGATGACAGATCCATGTGTGTTAGTATCCTTGAAGATAAGATGCAGAGGCGGACGACAGTGATATTAATGATCCTAACCCTCTGCAGGCTTAGGCTAATGTGTTAGCATCCTACTCTTTAACAAAAATTTTTCTAAAATAAAAATAAAAATAAACATATTTGGAAATAGAAAAAAGCTTATAGAATAAGGATAGAAAAATATTTTCATATAGCTGCACAATGTATTTTTCAGCTAAACATTATTACAAGAATTGTAAAAGTTGAAAAAACTCAAATTTATAAAGTAAAAAGTTACAAAAAGCTAAGGTTAATTTATTATTGAAGAGAGAAAAAAAATTGTAAGCTTCATGTAACCTAAGCGCATAGAGTCTATAAAGCCTGCAACAGTGGACAGTTATGTCCTGGGCCTTCACAGTCACTCACTGTTCACTCACTCACTCTGGGCAACTTCTGCTCCTGCAAACTCCATTCACCACATTCGCTTAAACAGGTGTACTATTTTTCTATCTTTCATATATTTTTACTATACTTTCTGTATGTTTAGATACACAAATACCACTGTGTTATCACCACTTACAGTATTCAGGACAGTAACACAGTATATCATACAGGCATGTAGCAGGTTATACATACAGGTTTGTGTGAGTATATTCTATGATGTTCTTACGAAAATGAAACTGCCTAATGCTGAATTTCAGAGCATATTCCTGTTGCTAATATTTGACTGTACATACAATGGATTATTCAGCCTTAAAAAGGAAAGAAATTGATAACATGCTGCAATATGGATGAACCTTGAGGACGTCATGCTATGTGAATTAAGGCAGTAACAAAAGGGTGAACACTATTTAATTCCACTTATACAAAGTACCTAATCAAATGCAAACATACAATAGAATGGTAGTTGCCAGGAGATAGGGTGTAATATTCTGCAAAATGGAAAGAATTTGGAAGATGGATGATGATGACAGTTGCACAAAAATATAAATGTAGTTAATGGCACTTAGCTGTATGCTTAAAATGAGTAAGATGGAAAATTTATTTTACCACAATTTGTAACAACATACATACATTTGAAAAGTACCATAATTTGATCAAATAAGTATTTCTGACAGAATAGCTAACAAGAGATCTAAACTCACCAAAAGAAATAGTATGCTTTTCACAGATAGAAACAACAGATTCATTGAAAAAAAAAAATTACAGGAATCATACAATGAATCAGGTTGTATTACATTTCTATAGCATAACCAAGAGCTGGGCATTTTGCTTTGTAAAATCTAGCTGGACAGTGTGTATTAGAGCTCTTTTGAAAAGTTCAGGGCTAGATAAAAATCAGAACTAAACTGCAAAGTACCTACTGCTTCGTTGTTGGTGAGTTTTTTGTTGCTGTTGTTTTGGTTTTTTTTTTTTAGGTATTGGCCACAGAGCTGGCCTTGAGTAAGTTACATAGTGAGCAATAAGAAAGAACAAAAAATGGAATTGTACACAGTTATTTTAGCTTCCTTAAAAAACTATTTTAGTGGAAAGGCATAATAAAAGCACAGTTTTCAGTTTTTAAAGAATATAAAAAGTGAGGGTAAGGCATGAAAATAACACCATTACAAAGAAATAATGCGTGCACAAGAAAGATAAAATTAATGTAGTAACAAAAGACATCATCCTTTTTCTCATAAAATTCAATGTACTTAGTTCCCAATTGCTATAATCACTCAGTGCTAAGATACTGTAAAAAAATTTATTAGGAAATGTTGTTAGATGGTCAAGTGAAAAGGGCTTATATAATGAATTTAGCCTTAGGCTCTTAAACATGTTTTTTACTTTAAAATTTTTTATTTCAGACAGTGTATCACTAAAGAATTTTACCTCCTGCTATGATTTGAATCTGATTTTAGTGTATTCCTTATACTCATGGAAGTTCATGTTCCCCAAAAGTTCATGGGAAGCTTGGTCCCAGTGTGGTAGTAACAAGCGGTATAACCTTTAGAGGTGAGGCCTAGTAGAAGGTTAATTAGGTCATGAAGATTCTATCCTCTTGGGAGTAGGGTAGGTCTCCTATAACTGGATTAGATCTTGTAAGAGCTGCTGGCTAAAAAGCTGTCCATTCCCTATGCTTGACCCTTTTGTATGCTGTGAGTTTGTTTCTGCTTGTCCACCATCAATTAAGTTGTGATCTAGCCTGGGCTCCCTTGCTGGGACACTGGCACCATGCTGTGTGGAACCTCCAGTCACCAGAGTAGCGAGCCAAATATATCTCTTTTCTTGTAAAGTACTCAGATTCAGGTTTGTTGTTACAACAATACAAAACAAACTAACACACCCTTAGAAACAGCCATAAATTGAAAATGTTGTTGTTAGGTGCTGTCAAGTTATGTCTGACACATAACAATCTTCATAGGGATTTTGATAGCTGACTGTTTTGGCTAATTGTTTTGGAAGTGGGCTGCCACATCTTTCTCCCATTTTTGTGGTGCTGGAGATTGAACCTAGGGCCTCAGAGAGTGCAGAGCAAGTTTACCAACTGAGCTAAATGCCAGCCCCTAAATTGGAAACAAGACTAATTTAACATCAGAAAGATATTCTTTAAAAGTATATTATTCCTTTAAAAGATATAAAACATAACTATTTTTTTTCAGTGTACTTACTGTATGTACTTACTTTACAAGTCTACATTGCAGGTAACATATTTGGCCTCTATTAATTTACATATAACAATTTATAAATATTGCAAACACCACTCAATTTCATTTATAACAGCTTCTTTAAATGATTTTTAAATTTCACATACACTATAAACCACTATAAATAATTTTAAGGTTACCATTAACTAATGCAAATAACTTTGATATTACCATGAATACTCATGACCAGGTGGCAAATTATATATTTCCTTTTGTAACTACATAAGTTATATATTCCCTTTTATATTTAAAGTTCTCTTTAAAAATATGATTTTTTAAAATGCATAATTAAACTTAGCAAGGAAGGGACAACATAAAGAGTAGAAAGGAAGAGGGAGGGAACTAGCAGAGGAAAGCGAAGATTGCGGAAGGTGGGATGGGGACGAGGGTCCATGTGGAGGGATGAATGGAAAGAGGACAATCTCAGTGTAAACAGCACAACTTCATGAGTATATTAGGAAAAAAGGGGAGTATAAATAACCCAAATATGCATTTCAGTTTTACTACATATTAGCCATAAGGCTCCATAAATCTTGTAGATTGATGAAAGTGTTGTCTGAAGTGATGTAAAAAATGCAGACGGAAAAAGCCAAGGCTGTGTTACTCTGTACCCCATCATCATTTACTAATAAAGGGAGAAAAAAAATAATAAATAAAAAGTTTTAAATACATTTTTCAAAATCACTTTTAATATATCTTTGAAAATCTTAAGCATTTTTAGGTAAAGTAAAAAAAAAAAAAAAAGCCCATATAATCCAAATGATTATATTAAGATTAGACTTGTTTAGGAAATTGAAATGAAAGAGATCTGCCATAAGCTAGAGGTTCAGGGTAAAGATGTCATTAGCTAAAGCGGGGCACGGTGACGCACACCTGTAATTCCAGCACCTCGGGGGGCGAAGGCAGGAGGATCGCAAGTTCGAGACCAGAGGAACTCTGCATAACTTAGCGAAACCCTGTCTCAAAAGGTAAAAAAATGGGGCTGGAGGTGGCAGCTCAATGGTCCAGCACTTGCAGAGCATGCAAGCAGGAGACCTTGGGTTCAACGCCCCCCACCAAAAAAAAAGTTATTGGTTGAATAAACCTGTATACTGGGTATAATAACTCACGCAATCCCTAACTCAAAGGGTCATTTTAAGAATGAAGTGGCTTAACTGCATGTGAAAGTGCTTTGTAATTCAAGAATATCCCACAAATATATCATTCACAAAATATGGAATGATATTACTATTAGTAATACTATTCCCAGTTTTTCAATATAGTTCTTCTACTTTGTATGAGGTACCTTGAAAAACAACACCAGTTCCTTCGATGTAATTACCATTATAATATAATAAAACAATTATCCATCATCTTGTCAACCTCAGTGAAAGCAAAAGGAAAGGACGGCCTTTTTTTAGAGATTTAGTAAAGGAAGATTTATGTTTTAGATCTAATATTTAAGATAATTCATAAAAGGGCAAACCAAAACTAACTGTACAGTTTTGTGTAGTTCCTATGAGGTTTTAACACAATGAACACATTAGAACCAAAATTTACAGTAAAATGAACATTCTTTTTTCCAAAATAAACCTTTTCCTTTATTATTTTTTATTTTTATTAATGTTAGTGAGGTACAGATTAATAAGGCCTTTGCTATTTCCATTGTGCACCTCTTACATCATTTTTGGTTATACTTTTATCAACTTCCATAATTTATGGAATCCTTTAATTAATATGTGGTAAAATCATATGCAATTATGGGTTATATTTCCATTTTTGCTATTTATTTGTGTAGCTCCATCATATAATTTCAGATTGCCCTCTCGTCCTTTATCCCTTTGCACTATTTCCCTTCCCTATCCCCCCCCCAAGTCTCCATTCCCCCTGTCAAGTCCCCTCCTTCCTTCTTTTTACTCTGCTCATATTTTCCTTTCTTAGATAAGCCTGACTGTATAAAATGAATATTTTCTTGATGCTGAAGTACAAAGATAGGGTTTCTATACATACAAAATGGAAATCAAATTATGGTAAATAAGCAACTGGGCACTTACAATAAGTTGCACATCAAAACTCAAGTATATTCAATTACTGAATTGATATTACTTATTAATATTCAGAAGTATTTTGCTACAAACCTATTTCTCTAGTACTGAAATATGCAGGACCATTTTGAACTTTGCACCTATATCAACTCAGTTCAAACTTATAAGATGTCCAAAAGCCAAATAAGAATATGAATTTATTTAAGCAGCTCAAGGTAGGCAGTGATTTGGGGTACAGTTCGGTATGTACAATGCACAAATTACATGCCTTAGATTCTTCAATGAAAGCGCAATCCTAGAAGTTCATCATATGTTCACCTAAGATTTCTTCAATTATGCTTACAAACAAACTAGTATACAGTTATTTTAAATTATCAGTACCACAGAAATATCCACATGTTAAGATAGTGGTCCTCACTGACCTGTGTATGAAGCAAAAAAGGAAAGAAAAGAGGGAGAAAAATTAATCTGTGAAGTATCAGTTCTCTGGGCCTTTTATGCCCATTGCAGGCCGCCCTGTTAAGCATACAATTTAAGTACTGAAAAGAAAATGAAGTTATCTTAAAATTTAAATCTGATGGGAGAAAAAATCACTAAGTGTCTACAGCAAGTACTTCATGTATAAAGTTTTAAGAAAATGTGATTTATTAAAATTTTGTTTTGAGCACAAAAACATAAAAGTTGTACATAGTGGGGGTATCATGAGATGTTCGAGATATAGACAGATATACATAGGGATGTTGTGTAATGTTTAAATCAGGTTAAACCTATTTATGTCCTAACATAGTTACTTCTTTGTGATGACAACTCAAAATCCTTTTATGCATAGTTTTTTGAAATGCACAGTACAAAACTTTTGTCACCACACTGTGCAACAGTACCCCAGAACTTCTTGCTACTACCTAGCTGTAATTTCATATGCCCCAGTCAACCTTTCCCCATCTTTTCCCCTGAACCTACTGCCCTAACCTCTGGTAACTACCATCCTTCTCTTTAATTTTATGGAGTCAACTTTTTTATATTTTACACGAGTGAGATAAAGTATTACTTATCTTTCTGTGCCAAGCTTATTTTACTTAATACAATGATCTCTAGTTCCACCCATGCTATTTCAAATGATAGAATTTTATTCCTTTCCATGGATGACTAGCATTCCAGTATATATGTATCATATTTCTTTACCCATTCATTAGTTGACCAACACTGGAGTTCTTTCTGTTTCTTGGCTATTGTGAATAGTGTTGCAATGAACATGGAAGTACAGATATTTCTTTGACACACTGATTTTATTTCCTTTGAATACATACCCAATATTGAAATTGCTGGATCATATTATAGCTCTATTTTTAATTTATGTACATTACTTTTTAAATATTTATAATAGCCCCAGAAACCAGAAATTATCTTTATGTTTTACTACAAAAATGTAGCCTATTGAGCTAAACAATCCACACAAAGTCAGAGAGCTAATATGTGCCAAATATGGGATTAATAAACAGGTCTGAATGATTCCATCACTTGAATTATCTAACAGACCAGTGATTCTGACTAGACCCTGGAATACCTGATCAATAAATCTCCAAAAAGAAATTTGACAGACACACAAGGTTTGTGATTTTTTTATTTTGCCAGTTAAGATACTACTATTAATTATGCTCAAATTTCTTAAAAGAGAATACATTTTAAAATCAGTGAAGGAAAGGAATAAAAGAAACAAATGACAAAATCTTAGAATGGAGGAAGATGCTTAATACTTGAGCATTTTAAAACCACTGGATAAATACTATTTATGATGATGTTCACACTAATGATAATGGATGAGAGGGCACTGTTGTTGTTGTTGTTGTTAGGTGCCATCGAGTTGTGTCTGACTCACAGTAATCCTTGTAGGGTTTTTAATGGATGATTGTTTCAGGACTGCCTCGGGAGTGGATTACCACATCCTTCTCCCATTTTTGCGGTGCTAGGAATCAAACTTGAGACCTCATAGACTGCAGAGTGGAACTCTACCAACTGAGCTAAATCCCAGCCTCATGAGAGGGCACTACATATGTTAACATATATGTAAATGTTCATTGAACACATGACGAATTTGATTATGCAGTTTGAGAAGAAGAATGTAAAGGAATTGATGTCTTTATCCTTGGAGCATTTGGAGTTTCTAGGGCAAATAAACATCCTAGCAGGCACCCCCAGCACCTCAGAGGGTTGTTGTTGTTGTTAGATGCCCTCGAGTCAACCCTGCATACAACAGGCGAAACACTATTGTCACTGCTTCTCTGCTGTTCATAGGGTTTTCAATGGCAGAATGATTTTTGGGAGTAGGTTGCCAGGTCTGTCTCCCAAGCCTACAGCACTTGGTGTTCCCAGGCGGTCTCCCATCCAAGTACTAACCAGGCCCGACCCTGTTTAGCTTCCAAGACCTGACAGGATCAGATGCCACAGCTAAGGATTTAGCTCAGTTGGTAGAGCACTGCTCTGCAGTCTTTGAGGTCCCGAGTTTGATTCCCAGCACCGCAACATGGGAGAAGGACGTGGCAACCCACTCCCAAGGCAATCCCAAAACAGTCAGCCATTGAAAACCCTATGAGGGTCGCTATGAGTCGGACTCGACTCAACGGCACCTAACAACAACCCTTTCCTTTGGGCTGAGATTTAGCTCAATTGGTAGAGTGCTACACTGCAGTTTCTGAGGTCCCGAGTTCAATTCCCAGCACCGCAAAAATGGGAGAAGGACCTGGCAATCCACTCTCAAGGCAATCCCGAAACAGTCAGCCATTGAAAAGCCTATGAGGGTTGCTATGAGTCGGATACCCGACTTGACGGCACCTAATAACAACAGGGCAAATAAAGAAAAAGCTAAAGCACAGACATGAGGTTAATCAAAGTGGAGGTGAGCAGATAGGAGATGGGCTGTGGTTACTACAGTGAGGATGAGGAACAGGAAAAGGAAGAGCAGAGTGGAATGCCAAAATAAGAAAGGCTCAATAGTCCAAGAATTAAGAAGAATTTGTGCTTTCAACACAGAGACCTTGGACTCACCACGATGGTTCAGGCTAATTACATGACCATAAAAAGTTATTTAATAAAAGAAAATTTAACTTCATTAAACTTTAGCTCTCTTAACTGTAAAGGGGAGATAATAGCTTTAATTCAATGTAGCAATTTTAAAGATTAATATTAATATGTATTAATTATCATGTTTTTATTATTGCTTGCTTGAATTTTGTCTAGAAATAGGTCCCCCTGCCAGTAAATAATTCTCAGTCTGAGATGGGGAATTCAATTATTATCTAAGTTAAGCTAATAAAACTATGTACCTGCTAGCTGGCTCTACATAAGGAAAGGGATGTAATACAGTTCTCTTCCTTCATGAATAGCAAAACAAAAATAGGAAAAATTAAAGTAACAAATGTAACATTTTGGGATTTTTAGACATGATGCTATTATTAGTTTAAAAAGCACTAACTAGAAATTACAATGTACAAGTTACTCTGTTCAGGGTAAAAGATGAAGGTAAGAGATAAAGTCCTTTTCTTCAAAGATTTTAAGCAGTCAACCTAGTATAGAAAATGAAGCAAGATACAAACAACTACAGCACAATGCAAAATATTATAAGTGTTATGATGGAAAATACTCCAAGTTTTAAGGAAAGATTAGACATGAGTAGGGGAAAATAAGAAAAATAAAGCAGATTTTTAATTTGGCCTTAAAGAACCATTCCAGTTGACCGAATATATCAAGAATATAAATGAGAAAAACTACTAATCATTGTGTGCCTGAAAAATAGAGGGCTTACTTGAGTAAAATAAGAATGAAATTATCTTGAGACTACAATAGTGACATTTTGGAATGCCTCGGTAAGGATTTGGGCTGGGTTGGCAGAGTGCTCTTCTGTGCTCTATGGAACTCTGGGTTCAACCTCCAGCACTGCAAAAATGGGAGAAGAACCGGGCATCCTACTCCTGGAACATTCCAAAACAATCAGCCACTGAAAACCCTATGAAGGTTGTGCGTGGTGGCACACACATGTAATCCCAGCAACTCAGGAGGCAGAGGCAGAAGGATTGCAAGTTGGAGACCAGAGGCAGTCTGCACAATTTAGGGAGACCCTGTCTCAAAAATTTAAAAAATGGGCTTGAGTGCAGCTCAGTGCAGCAAAGCATGCAAGTGTGAGGCCCTGGGTTCAACCCCCAGTACTGCAAAAATAAAAATTAATAATTAAAAAAAAAAAGAAAGAAAACCGTATGAATAGCAGAGAAGCACTGACACAGTGCCGGCCACTGCATGGTATAGTGTTGGGGAATGTGTTGTTCTGTTGTACATAGGGTCACTATGAGTTGGACCCAACTTGATGGCATCTAAAAACAACAAAGCTAAAGATTTAGGACTATATCCCACAGGCAGTAAGGAGTCATTGAATAGTAAGTGGCAATTGCTGAATCTAGCAGGGATACATAGTCCAGATAAAAACAGAGTAAGTGTAAAGAAGCAGAGATAGAATACTGAGATCTTACAATCATCCAAAATGACAATGAGGGCCTACATCTAAATGGTGGTAAAGTAATGAATAAATTCAAAATACGTAAGTAGAAGAATCAACTAAAGAGGCTGAGGCAGTAGCAAACAAAAGTGCCAAGTTTCTAGCATGGTCAACCAGGAAAAGAATAATCTTTCAAAATTTAGTGAAGGCAGATGTGGCAGATTGGTCATAAAATGGTAACAATCAAATTATGTACTTAAGCATTTATCAAGCATAAGCCATGCCAGTGGCTAAAGACATAACTATGAATAAGACCTAGTTTCTGTCTTGAAAGTGGTTTAGACATATATACTTTAACAATTAATTACCATACTAAGCAATATATTCAATGACAGGAGCTACAAAATGGGAAACAGACTATTTTACAAATGGCCCTAAATGTTGCATGACTAATTCATTAAATTTACTCATTTATCAAAAATGTCTTAAATCAGGCATGATAGTATATGCTGGCAATCCCAGCAATTGAGAGGCTGAGGCCTACTTGAGCTACAGAGTGAGTTCCAGGCCAGCCTAGGCTACACAGTGAAACCTGTCTCAAAAAGGCTGAAAAAAAATTATCTTAAATAAAATTTCTGATTGCATATGAATGTATTTTTTTCTTAGTAGAATTTGAGGATTGTCCAATTTATCAAATGCTATTCAGGAAGAGAGTAATATTAGCATTCTCAAAACTGGAAACATCACATGCAAAGATACAGAGGTATTAAAAGAGCAGCATGGTTGAAAAAAAGTGCAAACAGTTGAATATACCCAAATGTAAGACACACAAGAAGAAAACTCTGGGAAAAAAAGAAAAGAAAAAAGATGGCCTCGCATGTGCAAAGCCCTGGATTTAACTCCCTAGTACTGCCAAAATGATGATGATGATGGTACTAAATTAATTAAAAGGTAAGTCAACGATCACCTTTATTGAGACCAGGTTTCAATGAATAAAAGACAAACGAATACTGCAAGGGAAAAGTAAGGCATTAATAAGCAAGGTAAGGATAACTTTTAGTTTTTACATAACCTAGTATGATAAACTGTAACTTGCAAAAATTGATCAAATAAAGCTATTCACAGATGATACTATTCTAAAAGCTGAAAAAGTGCTGTATTTGAAACTTACACTGGAAAGTAGTTTGATACTCATTTCAAAATAATGTTTTAACTTGGGCTTCAAACTCATGAAAAATTGGGTTCAGGTTTGGGTGAGGGTTCAATATGTTAGAATTTAGGGAGTTTGGGTTTGGACTTAAATTCTATGTGTAGATAGCAGGGCCTCACACTAAACCCAAATCCAAACCCTGAATCCAGCCCAATTCTAATATTTTTACAGAAAAATGAATTAGCTAAATTAATTTTTGTGCTACAGGAGAGCTGAACCCAGGGCCTTGTGCATACCTTGCAAATGCTCTATCACTGAGTTACAACTCCAGCCTCAAGTATTTTTAACATTTTTTCCTGACCCCAATCCTGAACCTAAATCCAGTGAAAAACTGGGATCAGGTTCAGCTTTTAATCTGTCCTGTATAATTACTTATTTAAAAATTGAAAGAAAAAACACTGAAATAATTTTAATCATCTGTCTACACATGAGATTTAAAAACTCAAACCATACCTGAGCCCTCTAAATTTTAACATACTGAACTTGAGCCTAATTTTTTACAGATTTAAAGCCCTAGTTTTAAGCATTTAAAAGCAATATTCAAACCTTTATTCCATATTTAAAAAATCAATTGTACTTAACTGGTGATGTATGGGTCTAACAGATCCATGCAATATATTTACACTTGTCTTTTTTTTTTTTTTCTTTTTTGTGGTACTGGGGGTTGAACCCAGTGCCTCACGCTTGCATACTTTACAAGTGCTGGACCACTGAGCTGCATCCCCAGCCCATTTTTTTACTTTTTGAGACAGGGTCTTGCTAAATTACACAGACTGCCTCTGGTCTCGAATTTGCAATCCTCCTGCCTCCCCCTCCCGAGCTGCTGGGATTATAGGCATGCGCCACTGTGCATGGCTACATTTGTCTTATACACATGAATTCTGTTTACAAAATGTTAATATATATTTTGAAACCAAAAAAAAATCTGTTTCAGGAAAAGTTTTAGCAGGGTGTGGTGGCGCCCACCTGTAATCCCAGCGGCTCGGGAGGTAGAGGCAGGAGGATCCCAAGTTCGAGAACAGAGGCAGTCTGGGTAATTTAGCGAGACCCTATCTCAAAAAAAGTAAAAAAAATGGACTGGGGATGCACCTCAGTCGTACAGCACTTGCAAAGCATGCAAGCGTGAAGCCCTGGGTTCAATTCCCAGTACCACCCAAAAAAAAAAAAAAAAAAGTTTTAACTAAAACATAAAACCACTTGCAACAAAAAGAACTACTCATACATCCTTTAAAAAGATACAGGTTTTAATGACCCAAAGTCACTGGTTATGTTCTGATTAGGGCAGGTCACCAGTTAAATGAGATCCCACCATTTAAAATGGTCAAAATTTAGAATGGTAACACCAGTAAATGCTGGAGGGGAGAAATAGAAACTCTTACTCACTGTGAGTGGGAATACAAAAGAGTATAATTACTTTGGAGGTAATTTGGTAGTTTTTAAGAAAACAACACAACCCAACCATCACATTCCTTGTTATTTACCCAAAGGAGTTGAAAACTTATGTCCACACAAACCTGCACATGGATGTTTATAGTAGCTTTCTTCATATCTGCCAAAACTTGGAAGCAAGCAAGATATCCCACACTAGGTGAATGGACAGGCTGTAGGATATCCAAATAATGGAATATTGTTGTTGTTGTTGTTAGGTGCTGTGGAGTCGGAGTCCGACTCATAGAGACCCTCACAGGGTTTTCAATGGCTGACTGTTTCGGGATTGCCTTGGGAGTGGATTGCCAGGTCCTTCTCCCATTTTTGTGGTGCTGGGACTTGAACTCAGGACCTCAGAGACTACAGCGCAGCACTCTACCAACTGAGCTAAATCCCAGCCCAATGGAATATTACTCAGTGCTAAAAAAGAAAACTGCCTGCACCTGTATCACTGTGGCATCCAATCTGGTCAGATCTCAGAAGTTAAGCAGTGTCGGGCCTGGTTAGTACTTGGATGGAAGACAGCCTGGAAACACCAAGTGCGGTAGGCTTGGGAGAAGGACCCAGCAACCCACTCCCAAAAAACAATCAGCCATTGAAAACCCTATGGACAGCAGAAAAGCACTAACAATTGTGTTTCATCGGTTGTACGTAGGGTCACTATGAGTCGGACACCAACTTGAGGGCACCTAACAACAACAAAAAGAAAAGAGATACTAAACCAGGAAAAGACATAGATGAAACTTAAATGCATCTCACTGTGTGAAAGAGGCCAATGTGAAAAGGCTACATAATGTATGATTCCATCTACAGGACATTCTGAAAAGGGGAAATAGTAAAAAGAGCAGTGGTTCCCATGGTATAGGAGAGAGGAAGAGATAAATAGAAGGGGCACAGAGGATTCCTAGTGCAATGGTACTACTCTGTATGATACGTGTCATTATATATTTGTTCAAGACCACTGTATGTACGATACCAAGAGTGAACCTAAATGCAAATAAACTATGGACTCTGGATGATAATTATATGTCAATGTAGGTTAATCAATTGTAACAAATGTACCACTATGGTGGGGCATGTTAATAATGAGAGAGGCTATTTTTGTGTGGAGATAGGGAGTATCTGAGGAATTATTGTACCTTCCTCTCGATATTGTTGTGTACCTTAAACTGCTCTAGAAAAGAGTCTATTAAGCAAATAACTCCAGGTGGAATGACTTAAATATAAGAAATAAAACTTCAAAACTCATAGTAGAAAACACAAGTAACTATCATTTACCCAGGAATTGGGTTTAAGAAACAACTTCTTAAATAAGGAAGATAAAGCAATTACAGTAAAAGATGGAAAATTTGTTAAAATTAAGAATTTTTACCAAAGCAACCACAAAGACTACATTTAGAATTCTAGGTTTGTAAATACTAATAAATTTTCTAAGGGAAAGATAGTATTTTATTTTATATCCACCATTAAATCTGATTGACTCCAGCACTATTGGCAAACTATGCAAATAGTTGAATAACTGACTCACATAATCCTACACTAGGAAGATATTGTCCTTCAAACAAATAAAATATTAATAAAGACATATAATAGTATTAAGTAGTTCACAGCAAAGAGACAGATGGAAAAATGATCAGTTGATGCACTATTTGCATACATAATTGCTATTTATTTGCTTCTAAATTTATTCTTTGAGCCAACATTTAAGTGCCTAGTATATATGAAGTGATACAATATTCCATACAAATCTCTACAGCTGTTCCTTTGTATTATTTACAAAGCTACAGGCATAAACAGTATAACTTTACCCTTGTTACACCTAATCCACAGATACTAAATGCAAATTTACTGACCATAGTGTTAATGATTTTGAGTATTTCTCAAAATTGTAAGATATTTAAAACCGTTCCTCCCATATATACCCCTAAAACAAAGCGAAACAGACAATTTAGGAACTAAAAGACGACATTCACAATACACACAGAGAATTAGGATAAAGAATATAAAGAACTTTTAGCCAGGTGTGGTGGCGCCGGCCTGTAATCCCAGCAGCTCCGGAGGCAGAGGCAGGAGGATCGTAAATTCGAGACCAGAGGCAGCCTCCATAACTTAGCGAGACCCTGTCTCAAAAAGTAAAAAAAAAAAGGGCTGAGGTTGCAGCTCAGTGGTCCAGCACTTGCAGAGCATGCACAAGTGAGGCCTTGGGTTCGACCTCCAGTACCACCAAAAAAAATAAAATAAAATAAAATAAAAAAATAAAGAACTTTTACAAATCAGTAAGAAAAACTGAAAAAAAAATAAAGGTAAGAGACATTGATAGGAATTTTACTGAAGTGAAAACAGAAGGCTAGCAAACAAAAATATTTTGTATCAGTGATAATCATAAAAATGCACACCAAGATTACAATGAGACAGCATATTATGGCCTTTTGATTTGTAAAAATTAAAAGGACACTATCAAGTGTTGAAGAAGATGTAGCAAAGGATCTTTTATCTCTTACATATGGCTAGCATGAATATCAACTGATGTACCACACTGGAACTTCAGTACCATCTCTTAAAATTAAGCATTCACCCACCCCGTGAGGCAGAGTTGGTACCTGTACACATAAAATCAATATCCATCTGTCTATCTATCTATCTATCTATCTATCTATCTATCTAT